>CAUYLG010012020.1:0-190643 GCA_963573385.1 Cacajao melanocephalus
GCCCCATTGCAAACCACACTGGTTTAAACACCAATACACAAAAAAAAAAAAAAAAAAAAAAAAAAAAACCAAAACAACAACAAAAAGAAGTAAAATTTAAAAGTGTAAAACAGAATAAAAACATAGGCGAAATGTCTTTATCTAAGAATAGGTGAAGAATTCTTAGGCTTGATACCAAAAGAAAAATCTAAAGTGAAAATTGATAAACTGGACCTCATCAAAATGGAAAACATTTGATCTGTGAAAGAACAGATTAAGAAGATAAAGAGACAAGCTACAAATCTGAAGAAAATATTTGCAGATCACATAGCTCACAAATAACTAGTACCTAGAATTTATATATTAAAAGAAACTCAAAACTCAAGTAAAAAATTTAAAAATCCAGTTAGAAAATGAGCAAAAGACATGAACAGATATTTCACTGAGATAATATGGAGGTGGCTAAATGCATATGTAAAGACGTTCAATATTAGCCATTCAGAAATTATAATAAAAATCACAATCAGCTATTGAAACACACCTATAGAATGACTAAAATAAGGAATAGTGATAGCACCAAATGCTGATGATGATGCAGAGAAGTTGGATCACTCATACATTGCTGTTGGGGATATAAAATTTTTCCAGTCACTCTGGAAAAGAGTATGATGTTCCTTTCAAAACTATACTTGCATCAACTGTATGATACAGTAATTGTACGCCTAAACGTTTATCCCAGAGAAATAAAAACTTGTATATACTCAGAAATCTGCTCATGAATGTTCATAGCAGATTTATATGTAATAGCAAAATCTGGAAACAAATATCTTTCAATAGGTGAACAATTAAACAAAGGTGTTGTATTCTATACCATAGAATACTATCCAGCAATGAAAGGAATGAACTATTGACGCAAGCAACAACTTGGATGAACCTCAAGGAAATTATGCTAAGTGAAAAAGCCAAGATAAAAAAGTTATATACAGTATGAATTTGTTTATATAACATTCTTGAAATAACAAAATTATAGAGATGAAGAACAATTAGTGGTTGACAGGAATTATAGAAGGAAGGAAAGCAGGAGGTGGTGGTCCCTCTAAAAGGGCAGTAAGAGGGATCCTTGTATCAATGTCAATCTCCTGTTTGATATTGTATTATAGTTATGCAAGGTATTACCACTGAAGCAAACCAAGTGAACAGATAATTTCATACAATTCCATGTAAATCTACAATGATCTCAAAATAAAAAGGTTTTAAAAGCTATGAAAAGACAACAAAAACAAAAGAAAAGCCTTACATCTGATTAATGCTTTTCATTTTGTATTAAAAGTCATTTTGTATCTAACATCCCATTTCAAGAAAATGAAAAATACAGCTGAACTCAGTGGCTAACATCTGTAATCCCAGAGCTTTGGGAGGCTGAATTGAGAGGATTGCTTAAGCTCAGGAGTTTAAGAGCAGACTGGACAACACAGTGAGATCTCATCTCTACTAAAAAAATTTTTTTAAATTAGTAGTCACATTGACATATGCCTGTAGTCCCAGCTACTCGGGAGGCTGAGATGGGAGGATTGCTTGAGCTTGGGAAATCAAGGCTGCAGTGAGCCATGATCACTCCACTGCACTCCAGCCTGGGTGACACAGTGAGACCCTGTCTCACAAAATAAAAAAAGAAAGAAAGAAAGAAAAAGAAAAGAAAGAAAATAAAAAGAAAATAGAAGATACTATTGATTTCCTCCAAATAGAAAGTACTGAATATTTTCCTAACCAATTGGATGGATCTGGCAATTAGAGGAGAGAAAAGTTAGTGATTTACCTGAACCAGAGAACTTAGTAATGGGTTCATGAAACTTAACATTAAACCAAGACTAAATTTGACTTCAAATCCAAAAATTCGTTTACATTTTTAAAAGTTATAAAACCAAATAAGAATATACAATAAAGCCATCAAATCTGTTCTTCCAAGTTGTTCATAAGCCTTGGGAGATGGCCTATCATATCATACAAATCAAGTTTTATGTAGGTCCTTTACAGAAAACACAGTTTCTAGAGATTTGGCAATAGAATGGAATGTAGGTATTGCCAGAAGGAGAGCACCAGCAGAACTTAATTTCTGTAGTCAATATTTCAACATGTAAGCAATAGGGGAAAGTGCTTATAGCAGACATTATTTGATAAGAAGAAATTTGAAGAATTTGTGCATAGAATTTAGGATATGCCTAGAAGGAATCTAAAATAAACAAAAAACAGTCCACATCTAGTTATTTGGAAATTAGATTTTAATTCTGTTGTTCTTATGCTTTTAAGTTTTCAGGTGAATCTCAAAGTGACAATTAAAAAAAAAAAATCCAAGCTGTCAGCAAAGTGAAATGGAAGAGGAAGGCAGTATCTTGAACTTCACTGTTCTGGGTGAGAGCCACCAGCCCCATGTAAGTTTCTGAATTAAACTTAAATAAAACTAAAATTCAGTTCCTCAGTTGGACTAGCACATTTCCAAGGCTTGACAGCCACATGTGGCTAGCAGCTATCATGTTGGACAGTAAAGAAAGACATTTCTATCATCTCAATAAAGCATTGGACAGCTCCAATCTAGATAATTAATGAAAATACTAAAAAGTCCAAAAACTTTTTTTTTTTTAATTTAAAAATGACACCATTTTACAAATGACACATCGATGGATTCATATCCATGGCCTCCTAGGAGAGCAGGGTGGGGAAAATCCTGTCAAAACACTTTGTCACATGCTTGAATCTTTCTGGTTATTGATGTCTGAACACCCATGGCAAATAATTTTTATTTCTTTCATTCTTTTGCAGGTTAAAAGAAACATTTATTTTCTTTGAAACTATTATATAGCTTTAAGTCTTTCAACATTCTGGCTGCTTACTGCTGATTTCCAATCTGGATTCCAATTTATCTATATCTCTAGTCAAATAATTTATGCCAAAATTAAGTGTAATGTTTCAGGTGCTCAGAGTATAGAAGGTTTATCTTTTTCCTTATTCTAGATATTATGCATCTACTTTTATAGACTAAAATCACAAGGTGTCTTTTAGTAACCTCGCCAATAAATTTATTTGCAATTAGCTTTTAGTCAAATAAAACCCTGCAGTTAATGTGGCCCATTGCTCTATCAAATTGAAATGTGTATCCTATTTCTAACCAGCCCACTTTTGAATACTTCTGATGGAAAAATCATTACCCCGTTGATTTTATATCAGATGCAGAAATGTGGCCTCCAACACCTTTCTCTATGTAACTGTTAAAAATGTTAATAATGGGGACCCAGCATATGTCTTTGGGAAGCTAACCACCACCCAACCCCCAGCCTAAGAATCATCACAGTTTGGATCCAACCATTCACAAGTCAGTTCAACTATTTAACTGTGCAGTCCATGCTTCTCTATTTTACCCACAAAGACATACCTAGTAACCCAGCTTTTACTGAATCTCCTGCAATACGCTTCACCTTTCCCAGAAAGTTAAAAAAGCAGAAACTGAGACTTTTTTTGTTTTGATGACTAGGGAGGTTTTTACAGCACAGAAGAGAACTTACCAACCTTGGAGAAGGGATGATGCACTTGAAGTATTGGCACCCCACAGTGGGCAACTCCAGCATTTCATGTTAAAACAATGCTGAAAACAATTTCTAATGGTTCTATTGATTTTCAAACAATAATAAAGGGTAGGGTACCACTTAATTGAATCCTAATGAGTTCGGTATTTACCACAGTCTGTCACCAAATGCACTTCTGGTATAAAACTCTTTGAACTGGCTGTGGGAGAGGAGAACTCTCTGTTCTAAATGCTGCCTTCACCACTGTCCAGCTGGAATGTTTTAGAACCAAATCTCTCACTGACTCATTCAGTCTAGAAACAGAGGAAAATTTGCTGCACCTGATCCCAAAGCAGGTGGCTATGCATTAATGAGGTAGCATGTGCTAAGACCCTGAAAGGAACAGTTCTAGAGAAATATTGAAGGACCTAATTATTTTGAATATCTCACCTAACTTGAAAATAGTTTGTGTACATGATTTCAATTTTCAAAAGATACAATGCAGTCTGGGACTTTAAAACAGGGAATCTGGCAAATTAACTAATAAGTGTATGAACACATGTTGAAATGGCAAGGCACTAAATAGGCTGGCTTCTCCTACAGAAAACAGAGTCATTTAACAGGAGTCAGTTAAGTCAATGTTTACTTTCCACGAAGGGAACTCTACAGTCACAAATGGGAGAAATAATTTACCAGGTAGAAAAAAAAAAGCTTTCCAAACAGGGAAACTTCCTTGGGTTGTTAATGTTTCTTGTTATGTTAAGATGGGTCTTGGAAAACAACCCATCTCAGATCAACATTCCTACTTGTGGAGTTTGAATCAAGATTTTTTTTTTTCTTCCAGTAATCTTCAACTACAATGGAATCTATTTGATTATTATCACAACGTTTAAAAATATTATTGATTAGATTCCTCTCCAGGGTGACAACCAAGGAAAAATGGACTGCTGGGGAAAAAAAAAATCTAGAGGTCGAACATGTAGCCCTGTCAAGGGATGATGGCCTGAGCAGAGAGCTATGGTCTGAGGGGATGGCAGCAAGCAGACTAGAAGTATGCGAGGCAAAAACAAAGAAGGCCGGAAGCAATGGGTATGTTGGGGCTGAAATCTTCATTTTTAGCTAATTCTCTGTTGCTAGGAGTGCTCACCTCCAAAAAATAAAACAAAACCTAAAAACAACAAAACAACCAAACAAAAAAGCCAGAATGGATGTATGGACTGTTACAGCTATCCTTCTCTTAGCTGTTTTGTGCAGAACACTAAAAAATATAAAGTTTTGGAGAATATGTATCCTATTATGTAATTCTAGGTATAATATTAATACTACCACAGCATTAAATGGGACACAGTGTTTTCATAACCATACCATATTAGATGATACTCACAATGATCCTGTGGAATGAATGATAATTATTTTTCCCACTTAACATTAAAGGAAAATAAGGCCTTGAGAGGTTTCATGTTGCCTAGAATCCCCCAAGTGAGGAAGCGGGGCAAGAACCAGAGCTGTTGGATTCCCACTGTGGGTTACTTTTCAGAACTCTGCATCACCACCTATCTCATGAGCGCTCTCCATAGATATCTGGATGCACACAGGGACAGCCACACATCTGCATGCACAGCCCCTTGTGAACGGAGACAGGCTCCCTGCTGCTCATGTTCTTTCATTCCCCTGTATGCTTACGTTATTATATCACAATACCCAAGACCCCCCAACATGTGCTATTGCCCTGAAACTGGAGTCACTACTATATACATGTTCTAAACACAGGCTATCATCCTGCCAGAAGACTCCTCCTCTGGGAGTCCTTGGAGCCCCCTCTAGGCTCTCCTTCCAAGGGGAAATAATCAAGGCAGGCCTATTCTGTTAGATGGAGTGGTCAGGGAAGTTTCTCTGAATAGATGAGATTTGAGCAGAGATCTGAATGAGGAGTGGGAGTGAGCCACAGAAATATCCAGAAAGAGGCATCCAAGAAGAGGGAATAAAAGGGAGCCTGTACTCACTTCCTCCTTAACATCCCTGGTAGCCTTCATCACCCTACAGGCTGGCTGTAGCCAGCCCTACTGAATTCAGGCTGGGGTGGGGGTGAATAGTAAGAAGAGTATCATACAGAGACAGGAGCTAGAGGTGTAACATGTAAACAGAAGTGTCCTAGTGTCCACAGCTGGAACTCAAGGTTGTATTTTCCCACAGAGTCCATGTGACTGATGCTGACTTACTAATGAGATTCAATAAATCTGGGAGTTTTAAGTAGTATCTTGGTTAAACATCTGCATTATATAGGGCTTCATGGATGACCACAAGACCCTATCCATCACTGATAATATTGTCTCTATGGGGAAATGTGTTTCAAGTTTCACAGGACAGCCCTCCAAAGAACTTCTAGCAAGCAAACCCATTTGAAAGTTGGGCACTGTCTGTCTTCCAGCACTGGCTGTTCTCCCTCTCACTCTCTCCACCGTAACCTGTTTTCTTATGTCCAACTTCTGGGTGGCCCATGAAGGCTATTGCTCCTCTGAGGCTACAGCAGGCGTAAGCAATGAGGAGAAGTTGAAAGTGCTGGGGAACGGTCCCAGCAGTAGAGGGAGGGGGGCAGGAGAGGGAAGAAGACAGAGTTGGAATCATCACCAGACAGCAAACATTGAGTGAGCCTACACTGTTGATAGGACACAGGCTTTTTACTGGAATCTAAAATCTAACTTTTAGGCATGATGGATGAATGTCATTAAGAAAGCACAGGCCATGGCATGAGGCAGGCCTGGGGTACATTCTGTTTCTTATTAAAAATGATGATCTTAGGCTAAATACTTAACCTCTTAGAAGGTTCAGCTTTCTCATCTCTAATGTTGAGATAACATTACTTCTTGGGGTGTTTGTGAAGATCAAAGTAATTGTGTAAATGTGAGTATTACAATCTTCAGCGGCATTTACCAGATAGTTGAATGTTGCTTTTTCTTACTTTCCTCCTTTGAGAGATGTAGTGTGGTACAGGGGTAAGATTAGAGTGAAAATAAGTGGATTTGAATTCCACTCTCAGAATCAGCCCCATGGAGAGGCTGGGCACACTCTCTGAGTTACTGTCTTCTGTGCTGTCCTCTGAGGGCTTTTGTTGGTGGCAATGAATTAACATATGTGTGAATGCCTGCAACTAGCTGGTCAATAATTATCATTCACTGTTTTGACAAATGTGTGTTGAGCACCTACTATAGGCCTGGCACCATCTTAGAAACATGAATCCAGCCAAGGGAAAATAGTCAAGGCAGGCCTGTTCTGTTAGATGGAGTGGTCAGGGAAGTTTCTCTGACTAGATGAGATTTGAACGAGACCTGAACGAGGAGTGGGAGTGAGCCATAGAAATATCCAGAAAGAGGCATCCAAGAAGAGGGGATAATCAGGGTAAAAGCCAGGCTGTCAGGGCCTGCTAAGGCCTGATTGAAACATTGCAGGGAGGTCCTCAGGGGTCTTCGTGACTAGTGCAGGGAGCAAAAAGTATGGGCATGAGGCAGGGACTGGGGCAGGCAGGAACAACAGCCTGTTGATATACCTGTACACTGCTGGAAGGGCTTTCTCTTAACTTCTAGGTACTCAAGCCCTTGGGAGGTCTTGAGTGAAGGAATTAACATCATGAAAAGTCACATGGAGAAGAAACTGGGGGCCCAAAGGTGGAGGCAGGCAAGCACTGGGAGGTGACTGTGGTCAGCAGAGCTGACCTGAGATGAGGCTCTGGGGCCAGGGCAGTGGCAGCTGGGGACACAGATGTGTTCTGACTCAATGGGTAGGTGGTAAAGTAGAGCCAATTAGATGTGCTGATGGCGTGGTAGTAGGATGTGGGAGAAAGAAGGAAGCACAGAAAGAATCAAGTTGTTGTCCTTTTTACTCTAAAGGTGATGCTAGTTACTGCAATGGGGGATACTGTAGGGGGAATGGTTTTTGAAGGAAGGTCACTGTTCTATTTTGGATTGAGTTTGCTCCATGCTACATGAATTGAGTTTGCTACATGTTGTTGGTGTCTCTGTGGAAATGTGAAGCAGGCCCTGGAGTTAGGGAAGAGTGCAGGGCTAGAGAGAGATACTGGGGAGGCCTCCACAGAGTGATGGTGTGAAGGCACAGGGCCAAACAAGATCATCTTGAGAGCAGAAATGGAGGAGAGGGAGGAGAACCAACCATGACACTGCACAGCATTTTAGAGGTCTGAGGAAGGAGACGCCACTTCATGCCTGGAAAGTGACAAGACAAAATGGGCCCTTTCTTACAAAAACTCTGTGTGTTCCTTTTTTTGGTTATTGATTTTGTTTTTCTAATTAAAAAAATTATGAAATATTTCAAAACATGCTGAATATTGAAAATAAAATAACTGACACTCCACCCCAATTTCTAACTTGTGAACATTTTCCCACTTTGCAACTGATGGCAGGCAAATCCCAAAACTAGGGCTCAGCCCAGGAGGGTTCTTGACTTTGCTCAGGAAAGAAATGAAGAATGAGCTGGCAATGAAAAAAGGCAAGTTTATTAGAGCAACGCTGTATGGCAGAGTGGCTGCTCCCCAGAGCAAGGCTCTCTCATAGGCAGAACTGCCCAAAGAAGCAGCAACAGCAGTCCTTATGAATTGCTAGCTAGCTATATTTATATACACTCTTCATTATATACAATTTAAGGAGCAGGTTATTCAGAATTTTCTAGAAAAGGGGCAGAGAAATTCCTGAAACCATATAAGGAAACTTCTGAGTTGTTGCCATGGTATTTGTCAACTGTCATGGCACTGTTGGGACTGTCTTTATGCTTATTAGCAGTGAGGGCAAGTAGGGTCACTTTTGTTGCTATCTGCTGGTTTTGGCTGGTGTCTTTGCTGCATCTTGCTTTGATTAGCAGGGTTGTGATCGGTGCATGGGTATAAATCCTGCTGATCTCCCAGCTCCCTATATTAATTTCAAAGACAACTAAAGCCATGTTCCCTCCATCTGAACCACTTCTTCTTCCTTCTCCAGGAAGCTTTAGCGAGCAATGAGAACCGTGCCTGGTGTATGGGAAGTTCTCAGTGAAGGTCAGGAACTATGGCTGGAGGTGGTCTTTACCATTATGATGATATTGAGGTCAGTCCTTCCCATACATTTTCTAGCTCTTACTGATACGGTATTTCCATAACAATACATAGTGCATAGTACAATTTTGTATGTTTTTCAAATTAATGTAAAGGGTAAATTTTTGTATTCTTTTCTATCTTTTTTTTTAATTCAACATGTTCTTGCGACAGGTTTTTGTTATTGTTTTTATCTAGCAGGTCAGACACAGTTTAGAAAATAAGAGTAGTAGTAGGAGGAAACAAAATCTTTGCACAGAGAGCAATGTGAAGATGAGGTGCTTTGGAAGTCCTGATATGCCAACTCTCCAGATGCCTTTTCTCCACCTCTCCCTCGTTTTCATTCCTTAACTGCAAAGCTTTTAGAGAAATGGGAGGATCATTCAATGTTGTGACAATTTTAAATGGTAGCTTCACAGGCCCTCAGGACAAGAAAGACCATGTGGCCCTGTAGCCCCCAACTGTTCCACTGCTTGCTCCCCTTCCCCGACAGGATTCCTCCCATGGGTTGGGGATAGACTTTCTAACCTGGGGACAGTCTCACCTGACTCATGAACTGATTAGCATAGTCACTTCTGTAAGCAAAGTAAAACTGAACATAGGAGCTATACTTGCTGGTTACTGTTATTGTTCTATTCTCTCATGTTCCAATTACCTGTTTTATTTTTATTTCAGAGCCTTCACTGAACAGGCAGTGTTTGGATTTCAGCTCTAAAGAAATGCGGGTAGACAGAGGGCACATTCCACATAAGAATCCAGGCATGGATTCTGAAGTAGCAGCTTGACCAGTGTCACTGTAGAGCTTAGGCTAGAGGACAAGATTGGTTTTCAAGACTCTGATACCCATCTGTGACAGAAGGGCAACTTCTGTGCTGGCAGTATCAAAGCAACTCCACCAAGAGACAAGCCGGCCTTTCTGTGACTGGATGGTTTCCATGGTATGGGGGAGTTTTGTTGTTGTTGCTCTTGTGAAGTTTAAGTTCTTGTGGCTTTTTCCCTTTGCCAGCCTTGCTTAAGACCAAAGGAGAGCTGGATGGTAAAGACTCCCTTGAGAATGGGCAAAAGAGTTGCAGATCAAGTATCTTGGCCACAGAGACAAGGAGAGGATCAGGCCCAAAGCGCCAGGCCTGGACACGCCCCGGAGGAGAAATGATCCTCGTGGTTAGTAACAGAGCCAAGCTCCCTTTGTCTAACCTTTTGCTGGAATTAAGAGCTTTTCACATTTCAGTTGACTTGAGAACAGTCAAATCAGAAGCAGATTGAAGCTGGTGAGCAGGGAAACGACACTACAGCCTCTAAATGTAGCAACTCTGTTTGTCCCTTGCTTCTGACCCCAGCAGCCTCATTGCTCCCTCTCTCCTCCCTACTCCACAGAAGGCTTCTCTCCCCTACTCTGAGGCTCTGCTCTTAAAGCAGCAGGTGCCTGATTCCAGTGGACTCTCTCCACTGTGGAATGTATCAGAGCAGGGGCAGCACCTTCCCCGCAACACACCCTATCACCTTTGATCCTTTGCCATTTGCACTGTGGGTTTTCATTTGACTCAGAGGTCTGTTTGCTCCAGTATTTGTGTTTTTGTGTTTTTCTTTCCTATGCTTCTCTTTCCCTCCCCATCCCTCCTTTATGCTGTGGCCTAAGTACACTGAGCTTCTTCCTTTGTGTGTATGACAGAGGATGCTTTTTAATTCGTCAGGATTTTAACTATGCATAACACACAAAAATTGAAGCACCAAAAGAAAAATATAGTGGAACTGGAGGTGAAAGAAAGCAAATTTGCACCCAGTTTTCCAAATCTTAAACAGATCTATTTTCCTGGCCAAGTTGTCTGTTACTCACCAGAGTGCTCTTATTTTGTGCCTGAAGGTATAGGCAAACTTTCCTGCTCAGCACTTACTTAAAAGAAATGTCCTTTCTTTCTCTAGCAATGCACTTGTTTCTAACAGTGGAAATACAGAGCACCCAAGTGGTCAAACTCTCTAGAAACCTGGGGCCAATACCTACAAAGAGGGATGCCTTGTGGGTGATTCAAAAACAGCCATAGAGTCAAAATTAACAGCATTCTCCACATACTGTTTAAATGGTCATTCTTTGTCTAGAGCTGGGTACTTTCTGAAAACTTTCTCTAGCCTGCAGCAAGCCTGGGCTTTAGTTGTGAGACCCAGAGGCTTAGCTTCTTCACCCAATGCTTGCAAAATGTTTATAGCAAACTCAAATACCTTCCACAGATTACTCCCATTCTCCATCTGATTTCTTCACCAGCTGTTCTCTGCCTGATTCATTGTGCAGATTTCTTTCTAGTGCTGTGGATATTCCCTAGTTACCTACCATAATGCTTGGTCTTACAGGTGTATGGCACGTTTGCAATGCTTGTTCATATGCTCCCAGGGAAAAAAATCATAAAATATAATCTTATGTGTAATTTTCCTGAATACTAAATGCTTTGCCCTAAACTTGAAGATAGTGTATCAGTTGAAGGATGCCAGGAATTACTTCACCTCATGTATATGTACCTGTTATAGATTATTTTCATTTTCAAATTAATTTCAAAGCCATCTGTTATTTTTGCTAAAAGTCATCCTTGATGGTATGCTTTAGCAACTACCATTTAAAACTTAGAGACAACTAGCCATGCAATCTGAGGATTTGAAAATTCAGTACTTGGATTGTTTATTGTGAGTTTTACATTTTGAGCTCAAGTCTCTTTCTTAATATTTTGTCTGTAGACACTTAATAAAATGGAATTTTCAGGAAAAATAAAATAGCTTTACTATATATATAACATGCATATTATATACAAAATATTAGAACTTTTTGGAGATTTATTTTTCCTTTATAAAATATGGCCAGGTAGTTATTCCTACAGCAATATTGACATTGAAAGACAAGTTTCTATGCCATGGGGGCTTTTTAGAAGTTTTAGCTGGGTATGTAAGCATCTATGTAACCTTAATCCAAAAAGAGGGCTCCTCTAACTGGGAAGGTGTCTGTTTGAACCATGGGAGGGCTGGGAAGGATGGGTCACCTGCCTAGCCTACTTAGTGAGCTGAGTCTATTCTGACAGTCAGAGCTGGGAGAAAGCATCTTCTTCAAAGTAAACTCTCTTCGGACTCCACCCTCTATTTTTCCCTTACTCATGTGGAGAGGTTAGGACTCAAAATAAGGCAGGTTTTTCTTTTTCTTTATTTCATGGAATATGTTAAAAAACAGAAAGAAATATTGTACCTATTCCATGTACTTCAAATTAAGCTTCCACAGAAAATGTGAAACCCTAAAAGTGTTCTTCATTCAAGCCATAGAGAGACACAAATATTCAAACTCTCCTAAGTAATGCTAAAAACAAGGCAGCTAGTGTTCCAATAAGGGCAAGACCTCACTTGGTTGTATTTAGGACTCTTATCACTGTCAATTTTAGCTTGATGAAAGTACTACCATGTGTCAGGGACAATGCCATAAGTTCACTGAAAAAACAATTTATTTTCCCTCTGCGCATACAGGATGACTACATTTCCCAGTTTCTTTTGTAGTTAATTTTGGGCTATGAGTCTGAATTCTATCCAAAGAAATGCAAGCAAAAGTTGTGTATACTACTTCCAGTTCTGCCAGAATCCTCCCACCTCCTGCAAAACCTTTACCATCTCTCTTCCCCCTTTCCAGTAGCCCTGGGACCACATAGTGAAGATGGCATTGCAAGACAGGAGACACTTGGGTTTCTGAAAGACTGCACGAAACAGTGCCCTCTTTTCCAAGACTGTCTTGGTCTGTGACAGGCTGTAATGGTTTGAAGGTTTGTTCCTTTCAAAACTCATGTTAAAATTTAATTGCCAATGTGATGGTATTGGGAGGTGGGGCCTTAAGAGGGCACTGCCCTTTTAAGAGGACTAATGCCAGTTATCAGAGCTTGCTCACTCTGGCTCTCTCTTTTTTCTTGCTCTCACTCTTGTTATGGGTCTCTTTTGGCCCTTCTGCTTTCCACTATGGGATGACACAGCAAGACATCCCTCATAAGATACTGGCAGCTTGATCTTAGACTTCCCAACCAGTAGGCTGCAAGCCAGTAAAACTCTGTTTATCATATATTACTCATTCTTTGGTGTTCTGTTATAGCAGCACAAAACAGACTAAGACACATGAAGAAGCAAGAAATCATTATTTGAGATTTAGTGGTTGTTATAGCAGCTTGCATCATGTACCCCAACGAATGCATACCATATTATATCATGTATGTTCTCTGTGTTGCTTACTTCCTACCTCAACCATAGCCATCATTTTAAGACAACAATTAAGAGAATTGCTTTATCTGCACAAGTGCCCTGTCTCTCTACCTGATGTTTTTCCCCTCCTCCCTTTGTTCTTGCCTCCTCAACACACACACATACCCTTTACCTTTATATACTCCTTTTACAGGTTTGAAATGGCAAGAAGGCCTGACAGGAAAGATTCTTTGGACTTTATGAACATCAAAAAGCTTCATTGCTATAAACAAATTTCTTTCCTTAATGATTTTTTTTAAGCAAGGAATATGTTTTGCCCTCTGCAGTCATGGAGTAAATCTGAGGATTTAGCTAGCTACTTGTCATGAACCCGAATGAGGGAAAGGGAGAGATTTTTCATCCACTGCTCCCTGTCATTTTCTCTCCTTTCACTTTCTCTAAATTGTTGCATTAATCTAGCCACTACCCAATCATCACCGCTATAGTGTGAGTTCTTTTAGGAAAAGGAGCAGTGCTTATTCATTTTTTTATCCCTGATACTTGGAACCTACTAGGTAATCATTAAAGGTTAGCTATTATTTAGCAATAAGATTAAAACCAGGAGACAAATGGCCTTAACTCTGTCAAGAGGCCTTAGGACAATTTCATGGGACTAGGAGAGATGCCAGACCTTTCTCTTAGTTCATAGCTATTTGAATCACCGGTTTGAAACTTAAGGGAAATAAAAATTTAAGTATACATGTCACTTCTTAATTTCTCTTCAAATATTTTTTTTTCTTTTTTCCTTCTCAAAAAAGGAGGAGAAGGAGCAAGAGGAGGCTAAGGAGAAGGAAGAGGAATGGAAAGAAAAGTAAAGGAAAACTTTTAAGAGGTTCATTTTCTTCTCAAGGATGAAAATGAAGGTCCCAAATGCTTATAAAATCTACCCTTCCAACTAATATTTATAGTCAGCAGTATAGTAGAGTTACGTGGAGGAAAAGGAAAACTATGGGAGTAGAAATTGCATTTGCTGAATGCACACGTGAAAAGACAGTTACCACCTTCATTCTCCAGTGTTAGGTTTTGAAATCGCCATAGTAGGAAATCCACTTTAAATATGTTTGCCTTTGGATCTATTTTTAAATGAAAAAAGAATCTCAGTGCTTCTGGTATATGTATGTACTAGAGACAGTCTTAACCTAAGATGTTAAGAGAGGAGGCTGGGGACAATTTATCAGTGTCAGAACCCAACACCAGAAGAGAAATTGGAGTGACCTTTTAACAAAGCTTCTATTTTTAAGACCTAATTGACTTATCCACCAGGATTATCTCTGGTATTAACAATTATTAAGGGGTTTGCTCCATGAAATTCAAATAGGATGTATGGTAAATCATTATTAAGATGATACAATAGCAGCAAATATTTATTGATGCAAAACAAAAAGTTCTAGAATACCTGAGGGTTTGCCTGCTATGGCAGTGAGTTATGAGAGACATCACAACCAAGGCATGCTTTCGGCTTTTTCCTTGCAGCAGAAGAAATAAGTAGCCCTTGGAGTCATCAGAACACCCATGAGGACTTCCAACCTGTCCCTTGGGAATATTTGATCAAACTCTTGCTGACTGACTCTTCACCTTCTCTGAATCTCCCACTCTTTCCTTTCCTAATTTGTGTTTCTAGCTGCCCACTCCAGTAGTATTGCTCCATTTCTTTAACACTCTCACTTTCAATTTATTTTAATCTAAATTTAATTTTTTCAACTTATTCCTTCCCCATATTTCTTTCAGAATTTCTTTGCATTCAACAATATCAAATTACCTCAGAAAGGAGAGTCCACTGATGTGTACATATGAATAAGGTAAAACACACACACACACACACACACACACACACACAACGGTGCTCTACAAGGTTCCCTTGAAGTTCCTCAAAGACCTCATTTTCTCCCCTACATATGCACTCTCTCTTTCTCTTTATCTTTCCTATTACTATATAACTAGTACCTTCTATCTTAAATGACAGTCTTCTCTTGGAAGCATATGTCCTATTTGCTGTAGTAGTATATCTCTTACCTTCCTTCTCACAAAGATTCATCTATATTCCCTTCCTCCACTGGTTCACTTCCCATTTACTCTTCAATCCATTAAGATCTCAAATCCAGTGTTGAAGATACTCCCCAGTGTGTTGAAGATACTCTCAAAGGTACACATATGCTTCCACATTATTACAGTCCATGATACAGGCTTTAAAACAGAAAGCATCTTCCAGAGCTACTGACCCTGTTTGAGGAAAGCAGTCCTTACCAGTTCTTTATGAAGAGGTAGTCATGTTCTGAATACATATTACTTTGTTTCCCTGGCTATAGCTGACTGGACCCCAAGGGGTGATGCAACACAAGTGATTCAATAACTAACAATCTATGGACTATGAGGTCCCTTCTTAATTAGAAACATGGGGACAAACTAGACCAATCAGATTCTCTTGAAAGAGCTGGTCTAGAGATGATAATATGGAAGTACATCCAAGGTGTGTAGACCTCCATAGAGTAACAAAGAGTTAGGCTGATGGCAGACTGCCCGTAAATAGACCAGGGTGCACCTCCTATTGAGGAGGCAACAAAATATCCTGATTGTAAGAATTGTATTATATCCTCAACACCTAGTTTCTGTATTGCAGTCCATTCTATGAGGCCTGGCTTTCTTTGGTTCCTATTCTCTCAAAACCTGTTTGCATGAATAAAGTTTCTGTCTACCTCATTTTAGGAGTGTATATTTATAATCAAGCAAATTGATTTCTTGATTTCTTTATCAAGAAAACCTGAAGAAGCATTTCTTAGCTAGCAAAAAGCCCACCTAGCAACCATTATATTACATGTGTAATATTTGACTCTACAGATTACTACCTCCTTCTAGAAGTTCTCTCTCTCAGCTTATGTAATACAACTCTTCTAGATATTCCTCCCACTAGCAAGACTATCTCTTCTCTTCCTTTCTACTATCTCTACTTACTCATTTCAACCCTTAAAAATGGGTCCTCCTTTGGGAGGCTGAGGCAGGTGGATCACGAGGTCAGGAGATCCTGGCTAACATGGTAAAACCCACTCTTTACTAAAAATACAAAAAATTATCCAGGTGTGGTGGCACAAACATGTAGACCCAGCTACTCAGGAGGCTGAGAGAAGAGAATTATTTGAACCCAGGAGGTGAAGGTTGCAGTGAGCCAAGATCATGCCACTGTACTCCAGCCTGGGTGACACAGCAAGAGTCCATCTCAAAAAAAAAAAAAAAAAAGGGTCTTCCAGTTTTGCCTATTTTGTGCAGTCTATATACTCTGTCTGAAGAACTCTTTATATATTCATGGCTTCAACCTCCATTTGAATCCTAATGGCAGTTGTTTGCTGGATCCCTTATCTTCTTCTGGATGTACCACAAGATCTTCAAATATCCACATGGTTAAGAGCAAAATTATCATTATTTTGGACAAAATAGCTCTTTGTCTTATATTCCTTCCATCAATAGTTGATATAATTATTATCCTAAATCACCCCAGCCAGTAACCTGATTCTAAGTCCAGTCATTATTCTCACTTACTCCATGATTTAAATTCTCTCCAGTATGTCTTCACCCCCTCTATTGCTGCTTATTCAGGTTTTTTTCCCCCTAGTGACTTGGGTGTTCTTACTCTGTGTTCCCATAATATCTGCTGTACACCTCTTTCAAGAACCGCCTATTGTACTGAGAGTTTTGACTTTCTCATCTGTCTCCTCCAAAAATGTAAGTTCCCTGAGGTAGAGGACCAGTTTTAAAATCTAACACAATGCTGGCCAACTATAGGTACTTATTACTGTTTTTTGAGTAGATGATAAATAAATAGATAAGTAAAAAAGTCAGAATTGCTTGTGCCATACATAAAAATGAAGAAGCTCCAGCCTTCAAATTACATCAAAACCAACTCAACTAAGAATGGGAAATGTGATATTGGACAACAGAAGTGTTGGTTTGTAATCTCCAAACTTCTCCTCCCCAAAGACACTACAGACAAACATTTTTAACTTACTCTACTCTCATCCCCTTCTTATACTCTTTCTTTACAATACCTTCATGCAACTCTTATTTGACTTCTTACTTGTCTATTCCTACCAAACCAAGCCCTGGTTCTGAAGTTAATGGCCATAGCTAATATTGCAGAGTTGTGATAACTTCACCTATTAAGATTCTGTTCATTCCATGTATTCAGAAGCCCATAACTTTGCATACAATGGGCTTGCTAAAGAATAACCTTAGTAACCTCTTTAGCCTCAAAATTGACCAACTCCCCCACCCCACACCAGATGGCAGATTAGAGACTTTTAGTTTGTCTCAGCCACTTGGAGATAGCAAGACAATGCATAAAGATCAACTCTGTGAACTTTAATTCAAGAAGGAAAATAGCAATCCACTGGAATCTTGAAGAACAAACCAGAATCCAGCGAGAAAAATGCCAGCAAACAGTCCCTGTGATGGTGTCTAGCTGATAAAAATGAGTAAAACCCCAGTACATGAGAGAGGCAGAGAGCCTCCCTTTGAGGCTCACCTTTCCAATGGAGATCCAAGCAACCCAGGCCAACAGGGAGCACTTTGTTTCTCCCAAGCCCTAGTGCTAACTTGGGGAAAAGGCTTGAAGATGTTGCAAGAGAAAGACACCATGAAAACCTCAATACATTTTCCCAGCTTAGGACCAAGGGCAGGATGTCATTTGCCTGAGGAAACAGAGAGCTTCTCCTAACAAGCAAGGATGAAGTATATACTCAGTTATGTTGGCTGCAGCTGGCTCTTACCTATAAGCACTATCTACTCTCTTGTGGGTCAAACTGCAGAGCACAATATAAAACCTGTCATCAGAAGTTCATGGGCTATAGAAACATAGCCAAAAGACCCTACCCAGCATTCTCTACAGTCATATCACCTAGGGAGGGAGAGAAAGGTAAAGAAAAAAATAATATTATAGGCAAGAAAGAAAAAGAAAAATCCTACTCACACTAAAATAATTATAAATATTAGAAATGCCAGCATCTCCAGATGAGAAAGAACCACTGCAAGAATTCTGGCACCACCTAGAATTTGAATGTGGTGACACCATCAAAGGATCACACTAGCTCTCCAGCAATGGCTCCTAACAAAAATGGAAACTAAGAAATGACAGAATTCACAACCAACAAAATGGGAAAAAATTTTTGCAGTTTACCCATCTGACAAAGGGCTGATATCCAGAATTTACAAAGAACTAAAACAGATTTACAAGAAAAAAACAAGCCCATTCAAAAGTGGGTAAAGGATGTGAACAGACACTTTACAAAAGAAGACATACACGAGGCCAACAAACACATGAAAAAATGCTCATCATCACTGGTCATTAGAGAAATGCAAATCAAAACTACATTGAGATACCATCTTATGCCAGTTAGAATGGCAATCATTAGAAAATTGGGAGACAACAGATGCTGGAGAGGATAAGGAGAAATACGAACGCTTTTACACTGTTGGTGGGAGTGTAAATTAGTTCAACCATTGTGGAAGACAGTATGGCAATTCCTCAAGGACCTAGAAATAGAAATTCCATTTGACCCAGCAATCCCATCACTGGGTATATATCCAAAGGATTATAAATCGTTCTACTATAAGGACACATGCACACAAATGTTCATTGCAGCACTGTTTACCATAGCAAAGACCTGGAACCAACCCAAATGCCCATCGATGATAGACTGGACAGGGAAAATGTGGCACATATACACCATGGAATATTATGCAGCCATCAAAAACGATGAGTTCGTGTCCTTTGTAGGGACATGGATGAACTGGAAACCATAATTCTCAGCAAACTGACACAAGAACAGAAAATCAAACACCGCATGTTCTCACTCATAGGCGGGTGTTGAACGATAAGAACACATGGACACAGGGAGGGGAGCACTACACACTGGGGTCTGTTGGGGGGAAATAGGGGAGGGACAGCAGGGGGTGGGGAGTTGGGGAGAGATAGCATGGGGAGAAATGCCAGGTATAGGTGAAGGGGAGGAAGGCAGCAAATCACACTGCCACGTGTGTACCTATGCAACAATCTTGCATGTTCTTCACATGTACCCCAAAACCTAAAATGCAATTTAAAAAAATTAAAAAAAAAAAAAAGAAATGACAGAATTCAAAGCATGGATTGCAAGGAAGCTCAACCTCCAAAACAAGGTAGAACATCAACACAAATAAACTTCTAAAGCAATCAAGGAAATGAAAGAAGAGGTAAACATCTTTAAAAAAGAAATCAAACAGAGCTTCTGGAATTGAAACACCTCACCTAAGGAATTTCAAAATGCAATTGACAGATTTATCAATAGACTGGACCAAGCAGAAGAAAGAATTTCAGAGCCTGAAGATTGCTCTTTTAAACTTACCAAGTCAGACAAATATAAAGGAAAAAGATTTTTTAAAAATAAATAGTCTTCAAGAAATATGGAATTATGTAAAGTGACCAAACATACAAATTACTGGCATTCCTGAGAGAAAATGAGAAAGTATAAACAACCTGGAAAAAATATTTAAGGAAATCATTCAAGAAGATTTCCCTTATCTTGCCAGAGAGGTACACACCCAGATACAAGAAATCCAGAGAATGCCTGCCAGATACTACACAAAATGACTGTCACTAAGGCTTACATCACTAAACTGTCCGAGGTCGACACTAAAGAAAAAAAATCTTAAAGGCAGCCAAGATAAAGAGGTGAGATCACTTACAAAGGGAGACCCAGCAGGCTACCAGTAGACTTCTCAGCATAAACCTTTTAAGTCAGGAGAGATTTGGGGCCTATTTTCAGCATTCCTCTAGAAAAAAAGTTCCAACCAAGAATTTCATATCCCACCAAACTAAGCTTCATAAGTGAAGGGAAAATATTTTCCAGACAAGCAAATGCCAAGGGAATTCATTACAACTAGACAAGCCTTACAACAGATCCTTAAGGTTCTAAACATAGAAATAAAAGAATGATAACTGCTACTAGAGAAACACACTTAACTACATAGTCCACAGACCCTATAAAGCAGCCTCACAATAGAAACTACAAAGCAACTAACTAACAACTTCCCGATAAGATCAAAACCTCATCTATCAATAATAACTTTGAATGTAAATGGTCTAAATGTTTCACTTAAAAGGCAAAGAGTGGCAAATTGGATAAATAATACCCATCCATCTGTTGTCATCAAGAGACCTATCTCACATATAACACCGCCCATGGCTCAAAGAAAAAACTTGGAGAAAGATCCAGCACACAAAAGAAAGCAAAAAGAGAGCATGAGTTGCTTACCATCTTTATATCAGCTACAATATACTTTAAACCAACAACAGTAAAAAAGGGCAAAGATGGCCATTACATAATGATAAAGAGTTCAATTCCATAAGAAGATTTAACTGTCCTAAATATATACACACCCAACATTGGACCACCCAGATTCACAAAACAAGTACTTTCAGACATACGAAAAGACCTAGACAGCCACACAACGATAGTGGGGAACCTCAACATCCCACTGACAGCATGAGACAAATACTCAAGGCAGAAAACTAACAAAGAAATTATAGACTTAAATTTCACAATTGACCAATTGGGCCTAAAAGACATCTACAAAATATGCCACTCATCAACCACAGCTGGTACCTTCTTCTCATCTGTACATGGAACATACCCAAGACTGAACACATGCTTGGCCATCAAGCAAGTCTCAATAAATTTTTTAAAAAATCAAAATCAAACCAACCACACTCTGGGTCTACAGTGGAACAAAATTAGAAATCAGTACCAAGAAGACCTCTCAAAACCAAGGGCAAATGAAAGAACTTGCCCCTGAATGACTTCGGATTAAATAATGAAATTAAGGCGGAAATCAAAAAATTATTTGAAATAAGTGAAAATAGAGTCACAACCTACCAAAATCTCTGGGATATAGCAAATGCAATGATAAGAGGAAAGTTTATAGCACTAAAAACCTACCTCAGAAAGTTAGAAAGATCTCAAATTAACAGTCTAATGTCACACGTAGAGGAAGTAGAGAAATAAGAACAAACTAACCCCTAATCTAGCAGATAAAAGAAATAACTAAAATTAGGGCAGAACCAAACAAAATCCCAATCAATAAAACCAAAAGTTGGTTCTTTGAAAGAATAAACAAGATCAATAGACTGCTAGCTAGATCAACAAAGAAATAAAGAGAGAAGATCCAAATATGTATAATCAGAAATGACAAAGGTGACATTACGACTGATCTCACAGAAATATGAAAGATCTTCAATGACTATTATGCACACCTCTATGCATGCAAACTAGAAAATAAACTAGAGGAAATGAATTAATTTCTGGAAACACATAACTTCCCAAAATCAAATCTGGAAGAAGTTAAAACCCCAACAGACCAATATGGAGTTCTGAAGTTGAAGCAGTAATTTTTAAAACTACCAATAAAGAAAGCCCCAGATCAGATGAATTCACAGTTGAATTCTACCTGATATACAAAGAAGAGATGGTACCATTACCAAGAGATGGTACCAATTCTACTGAAACTATTCAAAAAAAAAAATCAATGACTGGGGACTCCTCCCTAAGTCATTCTACGAATCTAACATTACCTGGCAATGACACAACAAAAAACAAAATCACAGGCCAATCATCAACAAAATATTAGCAGTCCAGATCTAACAGGATATAAAAAAAGTTAATTTGCCAGGTAGGCTTCATTGCTAGGATGCAAGGTTGGCTCAACATACACAAATCAAGAAATGTGATTCACCACATAAACAGAATCAAAACCAAAAACCATATGATCTCCATAGACATGGAAAAAGCTTTCAGTAAAATCCAACATCCCTTCATGACAAAAACCATTAAGACAGTTGGTATTGAAGGAACACACCTCAAAATAGTAAGAGTCATCTATGACAAACCTACAGCCAACATCATACTGAACAGGCAAAAACTGGAAGCATTCCCCTTGAGAACTGGTACAAGACAAGGATGTCCACTCTCACCACTCCTATTCAATATAGTACTGGAAATGCTAGCCAGAGCAGTCAGGCAAGACAAAGAAATAAAATATATCCAAATAACAAAAGAAGGCAAATTATTTCTCTTTAAGGACGATGTGATTCTACACTAGAAAACCCCCCAAAAAAAATCCATCAAAGGCTGCTGAACTGATTAACAAGTTCACTAAAGTTTCAGGACACAAAATCCATGTACAAAAATCAGCAGCAAATCTATACACCTATAATGTTCAAGCTGAGAGCCAAATCAAGAACACAATCCCACTTACAAAAACCACACACAAACAAAATACCTAAGAATACATCTAACCAAGGACAAGAAAGAGCAGTACAAGAAGAACTATAAAACAGTGCTAAAAGAAATAACAGAATAAACAAACAAATAAAAAAATATTTCATGCTCATGGAGTGTAAGAATCAGCATCATTTAAATGGCCAAAGAGCCCAAAGCAATCTACATATTCAATGCCATTCCTACCAAACTATCAACATCATTTTTCACAAAAGAGAGAGTAAAAAAAAAAATAAAAAACTATTCTAAAGTTCATATGGAACCAAAACAGAACCCAAATAGCTAAAGCATGCCTAAGCAAAATGAATAAAGCTGGAGGCATCATATTATCTGACTTATTATAAGGCTACAGTAACTAACCAAAAGAGCATGATATTGGTACAAAAACAGAAATATAGAACAATGGAACAGAATAGATAACACAGAAATAAAGTTACATACCTATAGCCCTCTGATCTTCCTCAAAGTTAACTAAAATAAGCAATGAGGAAAAGACTTCCTATTCAATACTTGGAACTGGGATAGTTGACTAGCCATATGTAGAAGAATGAAACTGGAACCCTACCTTTCACCACATACAAAAATTAACTGAAGATAGATTAAAGATTTAAATGTAAGACCTCACACTGTAAGAATCCTAGAAGAAAACAGAAAATGCCATTCTAGATATAATATTTGGGAAATAATTTATAACTAAGCCCTCAGAAGCAATTGCAACAAAAATTGAAAAGTGGGATCTAATTAAAATAAAGAGCTTCTGCACAGAAAAAGAAACTATCAACAAAATAAACAGATGACCTATGGAATAGGACAAAATATTCACACACTACACATCCAACAAAGGTCTAAGATCTAGAATCTATAAGGAACATAAACATTGGAACAAGTAAAAAACAAATGACCCCGTTAAAAAATGGGCAACATACAGCAAAAGACACAACTGTTGAAGGCATACAAGTGGCCAAAAAACATATGAAAAATATTCTCCACATCACTAATCAACAGTGAAAGGCAAATCAAAACCACAATAAGATATCATCTCACACTAGTCAGAATGGCTATTAGTAGAGTCAAAAAACAACAGATGCTGGTGAGGCTGTGGAGAAACGGGAACATTTATCCACTCTTGGTAGGAATGTAAATAAGTTCAGCCACTGTAGAAAGCAGTTTGGAGATGTCTGAAAGATCTAAAACCAGAGTTTCCATTTGACCTAGCAATCCCGTTGCTAGGTATGTATCCAAAAGAAAATAAATCTACTTGGGAAGCTGAGGTGGGAGGATTGCTTGGCCCTGGGAAGTTGAGGCCACAGTGAGTCGTGATTGTACCATTGCACTCCAGCCTGGGTGACCAAATCAGACCCTGTCTCAAAAAAAAGAAAAGAAAGAATCATTCTACCAAAAAGACACATGTGCTCACATGTTCATCACGGAACTATTCACAATAGCAAAGTCATGGAATCAACCTAGGTGCCCATTAAAGATGGATAAGATAAAGAAAATATGGTATATACACACCATGGAATACTGCACGGCCATAAAAAAGAATAAAATTACATACTATGCAGCTGGAGTCTATTATGCTAGGCAAATTAACGTCAGAACAAAAACACCAATGACTGCATGTTCTCATATATAAATAAGTGGGAGCTAAACACTGGGTACTCAGGAATATATGACAACAATAGAAACTGGGGGCTACTAGAGAGGGTAGGGGGGTCGACAAGGGCTGAAAAACTGTTGAGTACTATGCTCACTACCTGGGTGATGAGATCATTTGTATCCCAAACCTCAGCATCACACCCAAATAACAAACCTGCACACGTACCCACTTAATCTAAAATACAAGTTGAAAAAAAATTGACCTACTATCTTCACAAGCTATTGACTCAAAAGGAAGAACTGATGAAACAAAAGGAAGAACTGATGAAAGACCTTGAGGATCCAAAACTTAGTATGGTACCTCTTTAACTATACTAGGTTAATGTAACCTCTTATAAGTTAATCCTAGATTTTGCTGATGGTAGGAAAATCAGTTATGTGTGTGTGTGTGTGTGTGTGTGTGTGTGTGAAACACAGAGAAAGAGAGCATGTGTGTGCACAGACATACTTGTATATATAGAATAAAATACAGTGCTACCATTGTCCATTTTGATTTGCCCACACTAATAGAAAATATCATTTGTATGTATGGTAAAGAATAATAGATACTGTAAAGTTTACTTAAGAAAGAAAATTCATAGATGGAAACAATAAATATGAGTTAAAACTGACTTAGCTCTTACAATATTCAAGCAGTATTAAGCTCTTCGCAAGCATTATTTTGTGTAATTCTCATAACAACCTTGTTTATAAGAGAAAACTTAGGCTCTGCTGCACTTGGGTCATCTTTGCAAACAACAGAACTAGATTTTAAAATCAGGTATGTTCATTTGCAAAATCCATGTTTTTGATAGCAATAACACACTGCCTGCCAAATTTATCTTGTCCAATCCAAATTCCCAGGTTTCCAGATAAGTAAACTGAGGCCCAAAGATATAAAACGTCTTAACCACGATCTCACAGTTGGTTAGGTACATAGTCATGAACAGGCATGAATTGTCTGGGGGCATTTTGCCTTGCCATTGAAATATAGGACTCCTGGAGACAAATATCATCAAGTAAAAGAGACAAGTCTGGGAAGTGAGCAAGATAAAGTCATATGCTTTCTTCCTCTGCCTAACTTTGGAATGGCCTGAATTCTGTTTCTCATAAAATCTCCAAGAGACAACAATTACATTCATGGGAAGGAAAACAATCTGTTTGAATGACACACACAAGAGATATTTTTGTATAAAAGCAGGGACCGGGACAACTTATTGCCTCTTAAAGATCAAAAGGCCTTTGGAGGAATGTTCTTTCTTACCAGCAACCAGCTCCTTATCCCAACCCACAGCTGACTGACTTCCTTATTAGGTTTGGACAATGGATGGACAAAGAATTTAAACCAACTGGGCTTTGTGGAACTGCAGAAGAGTAAGTCTTGGGGAATGGAGGCAATGCCCCCAGGGAGCATGGCTGGAAGTAGACCAGTTGGGCAGTAAGGGAGGAGACAGTATCCAACCATATGGATACCTCTTTGCAGATAATCCAGACTTGGCTGAATACGGTTCTTGCAAATCAAAACTTTCTTCGTTTTCCAGAAGGCCATTCACATTTATTCAGACTGCCCAGGCTCCTGCTGCTGGAATGTCCAATGGCCTTTGCCTCAGGTGAGGCCAGAGGCCAGTCTAAAGGGCACAGTCCTTCCAGTTAGCCTTGAAATTAAGCAGCTTTCTCAGGCCTAGAATCCACTGCCAAGTCTCTTGGCTGCCCTCACCTCCTCTTGTGCTTTCCTTATTGACAAACAGGGTAAGGGTGGAGTAGCCATGTGTGATAGTAAATATTGAGTGTCAACTTGATTGGATTGAATGATGAAAAGTATTTTTCCTGGGTGTGTCTCTGTGGGTGTTGCGAAAAAAGATTGATATTTGAGTCAGTGGACTGGGAAAGGCAGAGCCACAATCTGAGTGGACACAATCTAATCAACTGCCAGTGAGGCCAGAATAAAAGCAGGCAGAAGAACATAAAAAGACTAGACTGGTTTAGTCTTCTGGCCTACATCTTTCTCCCATGCTGGATGCTTCTTGCTCTCAAACATTGGACTCCAAGTTCTTCAGCTTTGGGACTTGGACTGGCTTTCTTGCTCCTCAGCTTGCAGATGGCCTATGGTGGGACCTCACCTTGTGATTGTGTGAGTCAATACTCCTTAACAAACTCCCCTTTATATATACATCTATTCTCTTGGTTCTGTCCCTCTAGAGAACCCTGACCAATACACCATGGGACATCTCCAGCGTAGTCAGATAGCCCTTCCATCATAACTCAAACTACCCCCAAGTTAGCCTGATCATGGTTCTGAGCCTCTGTCTGGTTGTCCAGCTTCTTCCTTTAGATGATTTGTCAAGAGCCATCATCCTTTTCTAAATCTCAGCTTTTTGACTGTTTTATTTGTATGGCCTAGCCTTAGGTACTTCACCTGTTTCTGCTGAGAAACGGAGTAATTTCCTCCAGACTCTACCTGCTGTGGAAATCTCTTTTCTACCCATCCCCCTTCTCACTTGTCTTAGTTCATTGCAGTTTCATCCTGTGAGACCTTACATCGAAATTTCCTGCTCTAGAACTTTAAGCATGATGGGTGGATAGGTGCAACAAACCACCATCACACTCATTTACCTATGTAACAAACATGCACATCCTGCACATGTACCCCAGAACTCAAAATAAAAATAAAATAAACATTCTCTGAAAAATATAAATAACATTGGCCTGTAACTTGGCAATGATTCTCTCCAACTTGTGAGACTATAAAGACATAAAGCTACTGCAACTGCTACTGCTACTACTACCACTAGTTATACTACTGCTATTACCAATTAGCATCTTTTGAGTGATGGACATTGTGCTAAGTGCTTTACCTGTATGAATTCACTCAGTCTTACAACTTTAGAAGGTAGGTAGTGAATATCCTCCTTATTTTAATTTTATAGGTCTGGAAACTGACATATATAGACTTGAAGCCAGAGACTGCCAAATGCTGTACACATGAAGCTGCATGGAGACCACACAGCACCCTCTGAGATACAGATTTCCTCATCCTCAGGGCAGCTGGGTAGAGTCCAGGTGAAACCCCCAGCCTCTTCCTCAACTTGCCCCATGGGTTCATTCCAGGATTCCAATCCCAGCATTTGTATCAATATTATTGATTTTAATGTATTCTATCACATTGAATATATTGTGAAGGACCAGTTAAAGAAACTTGGTTGAGTGGTAGAGTCAATCTGAATACAAATATGTGAAAATTAGAACCCGATTTTAGAATCAATATTCATGATGATTTTTTTAACAAAACAAATAAAAGAGGGAAGAGAGGAAAACCAAGGATGGGTATAAGATAACACGATCATTCAACCACCATAGTTCTTCTTATGTTATAAAATGTAGGAAAAAAGTAAGAAAGATAAGCAAAGAGAGGAAAATCAGGTTGACAGGGAAGGTTACAATGATAATGGTTGAGAAGGGAAGGCTAAGGGTGTCTTGAATCTCAGTTGTTCAAAAAATTCCTAATGAGGATTTTACTCTCAACATCCATAGAAATATGAACAAGATAAAAGAGATTTAAAGCAGGGTGGATTTCGGGTTGAATATCTGTAAGTCTTGCCCGTGAGTTTTATAAAATCCTGAAATTGGCTATTCAGGACCACCTGGGAACCTCTGAGAACAAAACTCCACCAACACTACAGAGTGTAGACATTGCTGCTTCTTAAAAGCAGGAACTTATTATAGAATATCTAGCCCTAGGGACATGTAAGTTTGAGATTTCTATAAGCTTTTAGTTTTCTTTTATGGACAAAGTAACTCATTAAACTTAATGGTTTTCACTTGGATGCTTGATATTTGAGGATTTGGAAGTATATGTAGCCATCCCTTCTAAGGACAGTCCCCAGGTGGCTTTCCAAGATGCACACACTATTTCAAGGAGCCTTTCCTCCTCAGTGTTTCATGTTTCCAGTACTGTCTCTAAAGTACCATAGATAACACTCCACATACACACAAACAAACGATTTTAGTCCAAGTCAGACCAACACCCTCTTCTATGCTACTACAATAGTTTGTTAATACACGTGGAACCATTTAATATATTCAAAAGCAAAGCACTAAAATCTTTACATTAAAAAGCACCCCAAAGGAATATGCACTCCTTTCACAAAGACATAAAACAAATGACAACTGCTATTAAGTCAACTCCACAGAAGAAATATTGATTCCTGAGAGTAGAAACATTAACAGTTCCCTAGGCTGGATTTATATCTAGATGATACCAAAGTGATTCTTTCCCAAATGGTTTACAGGAATGTGAAATTTGTAGGAAACCTTGAGGGAGGTTCAATCTCAATGTCTTTGTCATACCCTCACGGCCACAATTGCTTGCATATATGCCTCTTTGCAAAACAGCAAGTCATCTTGCTTTAAGATGCTGTCAGCTTGGGAATGTCAGCTTGGGTTGAAGTGGAGAGCCCCAAACATATTTTGGCTTCCAGACAGTGAAACAGCAAATGCTTTGCTTTCTAACTAAACTCAAGGAACAAAATTTTTCATGTCTGCTTTGATGAATGAATTATTCAGAAGCAGTGAGTTCATCTCTTTTGGAGTCCAGAAATTGGTGAAGACCCATATAAATAGTAAACAATGCTTTTTTGGCTTCATGCCCCAACCCAAACAGTATGTTACATGTAGCCAGCCAGATTCTGCCCTTGGACACACCCAGATGAGTCCTACTACAGTCAATGAAAATTGCATGAGAACTTCTAGGGGGCAGAATTTGGCTAGGGTGCTATCCTTAAGGCTTAACTTCTGGGGGTGGGCAGAATTTGGCTGGGGTGCTATGCATAAGGCTCAAAGGGCATGGCGTACACCCAGAATCCAGCTCAGTGGTTGGATTCATGTGCCTTTAGAGACAATGTCTTTTCTCTTTGCAGTATATTAACTAGCATGCCTTAAGCAGGCATGGGAAAACTGATCCAGGAACCAGCGCATCCTAAAACTGTCCAACTGTCTGAAGTCATACTGTAAAAAGACAGAGTCATTTTACTTCTGAAGTATGTTTTCGTGCAGACATATTGAAGCTGACCACGAATAAAAGTGAAAACAGATCCAGAATAAGTACAGTAAACAATGAAAAACAAATGGATCCTGGAGTTCAGATGAAACAAGACTGGTTGTACATGCCCCCATATTCTGCCTTTCCCTCCCCCAAATGTTTTCTTAACATTTCTAGCATTATTAACAGAATTAAATTATTCCACATGGGTGCAGAATCAGTCCTATGGTGCCAACATTCTTTCTTTTTCTGCACTCAAGCTAGTAGAAACTCAGTGCATTTTACTGGCAACGGCACTGATCTTTTATTATGGCATTTAGGTCTCAGTGTTTACCCATAGGAAGCTAGGCATCATTCAGAACATACAAATGACAAGGACTTTGTCTCTTATCCTGTTTTCCAACAGATGCTTTCACTTAAGATATTCTATCTTTGAATCATCCACAATGCTGATTGCACTGAAAGAATGTTTTTTTTTTTTTTTTTGTCTGAGAAGGGTAATGGCCTGGACATTCTTACAAAGACAAAGGTGGGTGACTTCACTACTTCAACTCATAGATATAAATAGATGCAGGATGAGGTGTGGCATCCCCATGATTCCTCCTCTTAAAGTTCATATTATCTAAGAAATATTTATTAAGCATCTATTATGTGTCAGGTACTTTTCTAAATGTTAGAGAGACTGCAATTAATTAACAAGTCCCAAGTATTTGCCCTCATAAAACTTGCATTCTATTATACTTGAAGAGGGAAAAATAAAGAACTAGATCAATGCTGTATTGCTCAAGTAAGCATTGATTTAAATATTTTGTAAGCATTTCTTCTGTTAGTTTTATGCCCAATGTTATATTTATGCACAAGATGTACAATGCTGCCAAAACTTGTAAGCTTTTGGAAGGCAGGAAGAAATTTACACACTTTTCTTTGTAGGGCAATAATCAATTCCTGGATAATTATGATCAGCCCCTTCGCAAAAAAAGAATAATAAAATACTATCACCTCAAAACCTCGTGTTCCATTTAGTCAACATACTACCATGGACTGCTTTTCAAGTGGAAAGTGAATTTTCTTGGGTTTTGAAGTTGATCTTTTTAGATGACCAGGTAGAAAAAGTAATATAAAGCACTATTTTCCTCCTCTTCCAAAAGTAAATGTAATCAACACACTATCCCTTCCACTGTAGATTATAACAATATGTTTTACAGTCTTCAATAAAACTAGCACTTGAAAAAACAAATGCAATAGCACAAAAGTGCTGGAAACAGCTTTCAATTATCTGATTTTTTTTTAGGAACCCTAAAGAAATTTACATTTAAATTTTGATTTATTTAGGTTACTCGAAGAATTTGTGTCTAGTTCCATGATCATATTACTTTTGTGATCATTTTAATCACTGGTGAAATTAATAATAATTGTGTCTATTATGTTTAATGGCTCAAAAATATTATTTTGGATAGTGAACTCTTGTGAGGGAAGGGAGGGCACAGGAAATACAATAATTTCCTTAAGACTTAAGGAATTCGAGGTACATGGCAGGTAATTAAAGGTACAGGCTTTGGAGTCAGAACAAAATGGGCTTAAATCCTGGTTCTGCCACATACTCACATGATTTTAGGCACAGCTGAACCTCTCTAAGATCAAGTTTCCCATTAGTAAGATAAGACTATTTTACTTAGAGGGCTGTTGTGAGCATAAAGTGGGACAATATCCATGAAGGACTTAGTGCAAGGCCTGACACATTTGTGAGCACTCTATAAATGGTTGCTACTTTTCATTATTACTATTATTAGTATTTTATTTTATTATTACATTGCATAAGACAAGAGGGAAAATTTTGTTTTGGCTTGCCCATGAGCAACAAAAAGAAAAGGAATGAAGTATAACAGAAAAGTCTTGTCTTCCAAATAAAATTATGGTTAAAAAATAAAAATTGGTGTTCTTATTCTTTCCCATTGTCATCAACTACTTGGAATAGGTAAACAGCTTCTTTATAGAAACATGTAACCAATTCCTAATTTCCTATAACCTGGGAATCAAAAATAATGTGTTTAAATGGATAGCCACAGTAATCTTTAAATTTGATTCAAATATCTTATTGTAGCTAGTAATAGAAAATTGAACAAACAGTGAATAAAATCTGGTCATTTATATATTTCCTGGTGTGGGCTACACTCTATAGGAAACATTGGGGATGGTCATACTTCAAATCCCCACTTTTAGCTCCAAATATGCAAGTAATTGGCTTTTCAATATTGTGATTTCTACCAGCTATCTATAAAAAGCATGTGTAACTCAAGGGACAGAAGGAATGCTCAGTGGTTTTTAGGTTGTGTAGGGTAAATGAGCAAACAGCTTCTGTAAACCACCATTTGAATAGGATTGGGTTGTCCTCTTCAATCTCCATCGGGTTTCAGTTCTAGTGCTCACTTCTTACAATCACTAGGCTTTGCTGGGGAAGGTGTTTACAAGGCTTTAAAGATGACGAAGTGGAAACCGTTAAGGCTTTTATAGTCTTAACAGAAAACCTTATCCATAATCAAGGAGACAGGGGACCAGAATACACAGTAAGTGTAGACCCAGGAATAGAAAGAGGCTTTGGGGGTTTTTTAATGCTATTTTGGTGATGATCACTTTGCAAAGTCAGAAAGAAGACAACCTGAAGGTAACCGTGGTGTGTGTGTGTGTGTGTGTGTGTGTGTGTGTGTGTGTGTGTGTGTGAGAGAGAGAGAGAGAGAGAGAGAGAGAGTGTGCTGACACCACAGGAGAAATTTCCACAGGGGGATACAGAAAAAATTAATTCATCCATTCCCTATGACCCTGCTTCTTACAGCATACCTTCAAGTCATTTGTCTGGTCTAGTTTGTAATGACTAAGTGATGGGGCTTCCATAATGTTCCCAGTGAGACTATTCCATAGTCTACAAAATTTCACTGTTTCCTCTTATTTAGCTTAATTTTACTCCATTTCAAGTCACTGTTTCCATTCAAGAAAAAAAAAAAAGACTGCTCTTTAAATTCAAGCCATAGGAAATAGTTTTTGTTTTCATTTTTAATGATTGGGTTTCTCAGTGGCCACGTTTAACATTTGCTAGAAGGGATGTAAGACTACATGCATATTTTTTTCTTGTTCACAAGAGCTATAAAAGCTGGTCTATGGGGTCAGATCCTCATCCAATGCACTTGTGAGGGCATTTTTAGATGTCTGCATCCCAACTCACAGGGCATGTGATAAACCACACATTACATAACATCTTTAGGGTTGTTATTTTTCTCCCATTCCTATGTCCAAGGTATATAAACATGAGTTCAAAGTTCAGCCCAATTTAAAATGTCCCAGAAGATTTCATTTCTGAACTTATTTCTAGAAAATATACACTGCCATCTGCTGTACCTCTCAGAAGAAGGGGCATCCTCCTGTGAAAAAACTCAGTCTTCATTTTTATGGTTAAGATTGTAGACTGGCTCACTGTTGCCAGCTTCTCCAAATCCCTTCTTAATTGTCCACATGAAATCTACCCATGAAGATGAAGTACTCTGAGTACTGCAAAGTTACTTACCAAGACACATTCACAAGGTCCTGGTTGGGAAGTTGTTAGGATAAAATTTTCTCCCTATCCCTTTTGAAATAACCCAAACGTGAGAGAATAAGGCACAAATCTGTAACTAAATACATCTCAGACACCCCCAAGATGTTCTAAATTGTTTGGGATTGCTTGCATAAATGTAGCTTCCAAATCCCACTAAGGCTTGCTGAATCAGAGATTTCTGCAGGTGGGGGAAAAGTTAAATCCCCTGGGTGACTCAAGGGTGTGCTAAAGTAGGAGTGATGAAGATCTTCATCCCTTTCACTCTATCCTGAAAAGTATTCACACACTTTCACTATCAATCCATTTCCTGGCAGGAATCTTCTTCTTTCTACCTATTAGTACTCACAATGGAACTATTGCTCTGTGTGAACAAGCTGATCTGGTTCACATTAAACACATTGTCTGCCACTATGGCATGACTGCTTGAGATCAGTGTCAGGACGTGTCTGGGAACACAAACCCTGGCAGTGGCCCTTCCTGGCTCTGTGACCTCAGCCAAGACATTTAACCATGTCTGTCTCAGTTTCCATATCTCTGAAATGGCGGCAATAATAGCAACTACCTCATAGGGTTAGAATACAGATTGTGTGATTAAGTTAATTAATATGTGTAAAGTGTTTAAAATAGTGCCTGAAGTATAGTAAGCAATTTATGATGATTATTATTAAATCAAGAACACTATAGCTTCAACTTCCATACACAATATAGAACCCTATGTATATACCCTGTATACCTTCCTGGGTAGAAAACAAAGAAATAAAACAACTTGAATCTACAGTAAGCAATAGCAGAAAATAATGGGAACCTTCTTTCCATGGTATCCAGAATGAACAGCAAAGACCTTAAAAGGCCATGAGTACAACACCCTCACCCTGCCCCAGTCCTGCCTCAGACTACAGCCACCCTCAAACAAGGCCACACCCATCATCCAAGGGACAGAGCATCAGCAAGATGATCTCAGAGTGCTGCAGCCCCCAACATTATGTAAAGGGAAAGGAGTAAGCCCTGCTTTTTGGCTGGGTAGACAAGGATAAATCTTTAGACATTGACAGCAATGATTTTTGAATGTCAGAAATGAAAACAAATGTCTGCTTGGAGCACAATGTCATTTTCCAGGCCCACGGTCAGTGCAGCCACCGTAGCATTCGTGCTAAGAAAAGATTTTCCTAACTACAAAAAAGATTCTGAATAAAATCTCGCTGTTTTTCAGGAATCTAGTCCTTCCAAAATCTGGTACCTGGCTTCATCTGGGGCAGGTTTGCTATAGTAATGACTTTTTCACTGCAGGTATTCAGCATTCTGCTTGTTTCACAAACTTTCTTCTCTGCGTTTTCCAGGCTACTGCCAAGGATAAGGCTTTTCCATGCCAGGTTTTCTGAAAAATTAATAAATCTATTGCCATAATCCTAACTGCCTCAACTGACAAATTTAATAAACGACAGGATGCAAAGTCCAAGTTGCCTAATGGAATTGCTTTCTTTTCTTTTTCTTTTTTCCTCTTTGACAAGTTTTACAGAGTAGCACTTCTGAGACATGGTCAAGTGCTATAAACCTAATCCTTAGCAATTTCCTCCTTAGCTCAAATAACCTAAATATTTTATAAATGGTAAGGGGTTTCACATGTCAACCATCAACTAACCTTTGTCTATCCTTTCACTCTGCCTTACTTTTCTTCGGTTGTTTGGGTAACTTTCTTTAGAGAAACATACTTTTGTCAATCTTTCACACAAAATGCAGAAGATACTTTTTATATGCTTTCTTTAGAAGCTTTCAAAAGGAGTATGCTATCCCCAAGCAAAATATACTACATAAAATCTATCAAAATTTTCCAATAACCTTGATGTTAGTTTTAAAAAAAAAAAAGGTCTGGTTTGAGTGTTTGGATAAATAAGAGCACCAATTCTAGGGAACTGAAGAGCCTCCTGGTATACAAAGAGGAGGCATCAGCTCCTGGCACTCTTCATGGAAGAGGTAGCTCTGGTGGCCTTTCAGGGCATTTTTGATTTGATCGGAAATGTGTTTGGGCCTAGAGTTCATCCTGTCTCATAAGAGTTCCTTTGCCCAAGGTGGCTGTGGGCTTCCATCCAGCAGAGCAAAGTGATTCACCTGTTAATTCTACAGCAAACTTCCTAAAGCAAAAATCTGCAGGGATTTGCAATGGCACTGGGGTAGTTTAGCTTGTAATGAGCAATGACGAGTTATAATGCATTTCTGAACCTAACACTTTGGGGTACAGTCCATTTAACAAAAATGATTTTTAAAAATATAAAAGAGAAAGAAAAAAATTTACTATTAAGTGCTAGGTTAGCTGCTATTTCAGTAACTTAGGTATTTTGCCTCCTTAAATCCTTATGAGAGTTCTGAGAGGTAGATATTATTTCCTGCACTTACAGTAGGGATTATAATGCTCAGAGAGTTAAGTAGCATGCACAAAGCATAAAGGAAACAGACAAAATAAGTGGTTGTATTTGAACCCTACAGCATTAAAGAAAAGATTTATTTAAACCCAAGATACCAATGTGCTTTGAAATATTACTCACTAGCACCAGGATGTATTATTGGTTAAAATGAGTTATTTTGACTAAAGCTTCTGATCTTTTACTACTGTTAACAAAAAAAATTCTTATAAAAATTCTCAATATATTGATGTTCTACCTCAGCATTTCAAAATACATATTTTTCCCTTTTAAAAATTACTCATTTATACAGTTCTCAAAGAATCTCACAAAAAGGAGTGTACCACAGAACCAACAGAATTTGTATCAAAGGAGCCAGAGTTATTCTTTTGTCATAATCAATCTTAGTACAGGAAATTTATTGAATCAAGTTTTTGCAAGGGGCTCAGGATAAAAGATAAATATGAGTCTACAGTCAAGAATATCACTGGGGAGGGAAAAGACATAATATCAAATTATTGCTACAATACAATTTGATAAATGCTAAGAAATGCATGTATGCAGAAGAGTAAGGCAGGTTGGAAAATCTGTGTGTGGCTAAGGAGTCTATCAGAACTGCTGAATCCTGAATTCTAAAGGAGGACTGGAGATCTCCTGGTGGGCATTATAGGGATATATCTTTCAAGCACAGGAAATAACATAAGTCATGCAACTGCATAAAGCTGCCAAAATATCTGAGTGGCTAATCTATATAGCATGAGTTTGGCCACGAGGCAAGACAGGCAGGGAAGGTGAATGGGGTCCTGGTAAAGAAGTCCCTGTATTCCAGAATATAGAATATGAATTTTGACCTATAAGCAAAGGGCATACAGAGCATGTACCTAATACCATGAAGCCCTAAATCCTAAAAGTACCTACAACTTGCATCACCTCTTCTAAGCAAAGCAGCCCACCACTTCTTTGGGGATCCATGCTTTTCATCATGTGACCCTTTAAGTCTGATAACAATAAAGTGGACTGAGAATCAGTGGCTGACCCAAAGGTTGGACACGAGAAAGCTAGTGGCCTATAAGGTACATAGAATGGGAAATATAGGAATGGAGAAGAAGAGATAAATCTAAGAGATATATATGACATGGAACTGAGAGTTCCGTTGACCAGATGGATGTGGGGAGTAAGAGTAGAAGCAGCCTAGGATGACTGTCGTTTTCAGCCACCATGACTGATGCAACCAATAATCCAGACAGTGAGTACAAGAGGAGGAAAGGACTTCAGAGAACAGAAAAACAGTGCAGTTTCAGAGATCTTGAGTTATGACATTGAAATGACTTACAAAGAGAGCAATCATATTTTCCAAATAAAAAAAAAAACTTTTATAAGGACATCCCAATATGTAGTTTTTATATTAAAAAAAATAATAATAAGGCACACATTTCAACTTGGATCTATTACTGCAACTATGAAATGCTGTGTACTTTAAGTATCAATACTGATACTGAGGGTCAGTCTAATATTCATGGAATTAAACTGTGCATCATCTCATCTTTTCTCTATTCCATTGAACAAATAAAAATTTATCCCAAGACTTAAATGAACCCCACAGTATGCAATGCACGCTGTAGACTGAGGAAACTTGGTCATGACCACTAGAAAATTCTTTGTCAGAATTACCCTGACCCACTTCATACTTTGTTCATATCCCAGGCAATCCTGGCCTTACCCTGCCTTGCTCTTTGGACATTCAGCTTTCAGGTTGTGCCTGGCTTCCCCTCAGGGACCTGCATTGTCTCATCTCAGTCTGACCTTCACTCACTGTCATCCTCTCTTTTGGGCACTGCCTCAGGGCCAAACTTCTGGGTCTATCAGTTGGCTTCAAAGTTGCATTGGTTTAGATTCATAGCATAAAGTCAAACCTTTTCTCCACAATATCTAAAACATAAAAAAGATGCAACCTATAGACACACGTGATATAGAAGGCAATATAGCTTAGTGATGAAGACTGGGGTGTGGTATCAGAAAAAAATGGGTTCAAATCTCTGGTCTGCTATGTATGATATAAAATCTCAAACAAGTTACTTTAGCTCTTTAAGCCTCACTTATAAAACAGGAATGATGATAGAAGCTGCCCCCTAGCTTTATAGGTACAGATACAACAATTCAATCATATATGGCCAGTGCTTAACCTGGTACCTAACGAAGCTCAATATTTCTCCTTCTTCTCTTCCTTCTCCTTTTCCTCATCATTGTTAATTCTCTAATATGTTCTTTGTTAGTATGAAGTCTACCAAGTTGCCATCCTCCAAAGCACCTTCTCAGAAATGTCCAAGTCACTCTCTAGCTTTCAGTTGGAAGTTCTCTCCTTACCATTATCAGTGCTCTCATCCCTTTCTAATACCTGCATATAATTACTTGTTTTCATGGATTGATGACTAAATGGGACACCAACATTCAGATCCTCAACCCAATACTCACCTCATTTCTTATTTCTAAATGCTATTAGACATATTTTACTGACTATTTAGTTGGCTCAATACATTGTGTTTTCTTTTCTTTTTCTCTGAAAGGTATTTGTTGTACACAGACAAACAGAGAAAATGAAATTTTGAAAGGAAAGAACTTTGGGGTCTAGGATCCAAAGGGGTTATTATAAACAATGGAGAGTGTTTAAAAAGAAAGAAAGAAAAAGAAACATTTAAAAGAGGTCAAGAAAATACCTCCACAGAACCCTTTTCATTTATATTGTTTCAAGTAAAAGATCACATATTCAAAATGTTCCTATTAATTTTCATATGCTGCATTCACTCAGCATGTTTGACCATTTCACTTCATAATGTTTTGGCACAAAAATGTAAATAACATTGCACTTCACCTTCCCAAGTTCCCATAGTCCATTTTCAGTAATAGGAGGAAGATACACTAACAGTCAGAAACTATGCACATTCTGCTGGTTGAAATCCAAAAGTAGTTTTTTTTTTAAGTTTTCTGTCAGAACTTGTTCTTGGGAGTTTGCTCCTTGCCAACTAAAAACTATAATTTTCAAGAGAATACAAACCCTTTTAACAATCAGACAGGATTACTGTATCTCTGTGTCAATTTGTGTTGAAGCCCCACAATAGCATCAATTTTCGACTTCAGTTCAAGATGTGGAACCCTTGCTTTTCTACTTAAGATTTTATTTTTCTTGAAGAACTTCTGGAACATTCCTATTTAGCTGTTTTTAGGAGAGAAGCCAACTTTCATTTAGTGAAAGAAGATGGGCTTTAAACACATTTCAATTTGAGGATGGGGTACTGCTGGAAATAGTTTCCCAAGTAGCTATTTACAAAATGTTTCACTGTGGTAATAAAGAGAAAGGGAGTGTGAGGAGAATTGGGTTCTAGTCTTGGCTCTGCTGCTAACTACCTCTATGGTTTTGGGGAAGTCATTTTTATGTCTAAGCCAGCTTTCTTCCAGGGCACCTCTGGGAAGACAGGGGTACAAGTTATCCTACTCTCTAAGATCCTTGAGCTTGCTGGTGTATTATACATCACATAATTTCTTCAATAATGAAATCTGTAAGTTTGCTTAACCCAGTGTTTCCCAAGCTTATTTTACCATATAACTACAATTAGTGTTCTGTGGAACATTTACTTTGGGAAGTGCTATTCTAGGTGTATATTTACTCACCAGAAACATATTAGCATATCGGAAAAGTTGTTTATTGAAATTCTCACAAATTCTTGTATTGTTTGATTGCTCAAAGTGTCTGTGGCATGAAATAAAAATTAAAGAATGAAGTTGTTTTCCTTTAGTTTTAAAAAGAACATGAAACTTCTGTTTATGAAAATGTGGTGGATTAACTATCCTGAAAAAATCTTCTTGATCCAGGACATTAACTAAATGTTAGAATACAGATTTAAAATATTTTAAATGTACAGCTGCATTAACAAAAAAATAAAGAAAAAATCTTTGAGGAGGGGAGGAGGAGGGTGGGGAAGATAAAGTACACACAGCAAATGGTAAACTATTAAGTAAGTTCTGAAGTTAGCAGCTCTCGACGTGCATCTGCCAATACTTGCTAACTTATAGCTGTGGTATAAATGACCACAGGAAGAACAGAAAACATAGCTTAAGGGTTGTACATGATGAGAAGCCATATTTGCAATACCTCCATAAAGCTGGGCTTCCCAAAAGTTATAACTTCAGTGAAACAGTGAACTATAAATAAAAATACATCCCATGGAACAATGGCAAGAACCCCCATGCTGCATGGAGGGTGATAAATAATTTCCTTGAGAATGTAACCATAAGTCATATCTCATACAGGTTTACCACCTGAATTCACACCACTTTGAGAGTAACAAACACTATAACATGAAATGAAGCTTAAAAAGTTGTTAGTTTGAAGTTTTGTAGGTATCTACCTGAAACAAACACAAATGAATATGCTCTCCATCTGGGCCTCAAAGAATTCTGACAAGTTCCAAGGAACATAACACATTAAACACACCCAGAAATAAAGTACCATGAACTAGAGAAAGCAAAACAAATAAATAAAAGAACCAGATCCTTATATAGTTCAGCTATTAGATTATCAAATCCAACATAAAAATATGTTTTCAAAAGGAGGAATCAAAGTTATAAGAAAAAAAATCAGTCTATATGAATAATTATACATGAAAACATAATTAGAAGTAAAAAGTAAATTATTAATTTCAAAACTCAATGGAAAGGTTAAACATCAGTATAGATACAGATGAAGAGACAGCAAATTGCAAACAGCAGATTAGGTACAGCTGAAGAGACATTTAGTGAATTGTGAAACAGAACAGAAGATAATAATCAGACTTAAAAAATATGAAAGTTAAAAGACATGAAAGGTAGAGCAATCAGGGTTAACACACATCTAATCAGAGTTTTAGAAGAAGAAAAGAGACTACCAACATTTGAAGAGTCTTCCAGAACTGTTGACAAACATGACTTCTCAGATTCAAAAAGCCCAACAATTATAAAAAAGATAATAAAAATATAAATAAATCCAGACCTAGATACATCTTACATTTAGTAAGACTGAAAAAACAAAACTAACAAGCAAACAACAACAACAAAAAATAAAGTCCAAGACAAAAATTTAAATTTAAAAGTCGAAGGAGAAAGAAAAAAGATTACCTATAAAGTAACAAAACTTAGATAGGGTGCTGACTTCTCAACAGCAAGAATGAAGGCAGAGGCATAGATGTTACCAGTCAATGCAAACAGTCTTGTATAATATCCTATAATTATGAAAACAAAGTAAAAACTATCAGGAGCTGACCAATGAAGTAACTAACTAGAGAAAGAACGTCATTAAAATTAAGGGTAATCACCAATCATTTCTGAACTGCAGTCTCTAGGGACAGGAGTAGTGAGCTTGGCTGCCTATTTACCACATCAAAGATGCAAATTCGAGTTTTTGTTCCATCCCTCCATTCCATCTCTTCTGCAAACCCAGAGATGTGTACCTTAGATAATCAACCAGGAATTTCATCTAGAGTCAAATTTATAAGTATAATGCATGCAAAGCCAGTAACTCATGAAATCTAATTATGGCTTTAAAAATCGGCTAAAAGAAGGCACATATGAATGTTGTATAGAGATAGTCTAAGACAGTGCTTCCTAAATGTGGATATGCATTAGAACTATCTAAGGAGTGTTCTTAAATAATACAAATAGCTGGATTGTGCCTTATCTACGGAATAGAATATCCAGCACAGAAATCTGTACTTTTAAAAGCCTCCCTAAGCAATGTTGATACATGGAAAGGTTTGGGAACAACTTGTTTGAAGGAATTCCAGCTAGATCTAGCCTTGTGGTCCAAAGGCCCAGTACCTGATTCTTAACAGTTCTCAGTCCCATCACAACTGACATACTCAAATCAAACTATCTTTAAAACTAACATGGGCACCAAATTACCATTCCTTAATGTATATAGCTGCCATATGAAGCACTGACATTTATGTTCCTATGATTGGCCCATTCTCCACCTATAGGCAACTACACGGAAGCATAATTACAAGTAGAGACTTCATTTGCATCAGAAACCATTGTCACATGGACCAGATAGCTACAAGTCCAGCATATTTCATTAGCATCTTTTCTTCATGGCAATTAGTAGGTTGCTGGTGAATATGGAATCAGAACAAGGGGGTAAGACAAGTTGAAGAACCCTTGAAATACCCTTCTCATCAAAGGAATGATTTTTAATACAAGACCAGAATATATAGGGCATTTGACAATAACCCTGTGAACAATTTAATCTACCTTAGTATCCTCCTGATAATGGAACTCTTGAGTACGTGAACAGATTGGGATGTGCACAGATGACATTGCCCCCATAAAACTCCTTAATTAACTGCTGTACCCTGCTTTAGAGTAACAGTTTAAAAAATACACACTCTTCCTTCCTGTTCTACGACACAGGCCCATGTTCATATTTCTAAAGTCCAGATATGTCTTAAGATAGATATATAAATTTAATGTGACTTTGTTTTTATTAAGTCAATGCAGCTTTGCCTACCACAGAATTAAAAAATGGTTTCTTCCATTAAAATTGCAAATTTTCTGTGGTAATGCTTCATATTTACTCATCTTAGGCCAACCCTTGACAAATCATGTGCAGCCAGAGGATAGGATTAAAATCTTTGCTCATGATCTCCATGTGTGGGAGGAGTTACCCGAGAAAAAAGAGGGGCTAGACCAACAAAAGAGGGAAATAAGATGTGTAAGGCCAAATAGTTACTATATTTGTAGTATTCCTGATTAATTCCAAAGGGAGCTTCTGTCACAAACAAACCAATTCATTTAAGTAACATGTTTATAAGAGCATGGTGGCAGCCCAGGTGAGAGCTTCAGTATATTTTTGGATTGTTTTAGCACTAGGAATTTGGACTGATATAAGACAAAATGTAAATCCAGAAATAATATTTCCATTTTTTATTCCTTCCTGTCTTTATTAAACATTGGCCTTGATTATAAAAACTTGCCAGCAGTCTACTATTTGTTTACATGGGACCTATGGAAACAGCATTAAGCAATTTATTCCTCAAATCTTTCTCTTATAATTCTAATGTGTAACGTTATGGCTATTCTTTCAAGCATATGAAGTTGACCCAGCTAGGCAGCCCTACAGACCTCTGATCACTAGAATACATACACAGCCTCTGAATTTGCTGAATAAAATCTCTAGTGTTAAATGGCTGTGCATTTAACATCCTGGAAATGCAAATCAGTTGGAAAGCTGTTTAAGCAAAACGGCAAGTAGAAACATTCTTTGATTTTAAATTATTTTGTTGCTATCTTTAAGCAAAATTATTTGTCTACATTGCATTGACAGTAAAGTGTTACAAAGATAGAGCTTACAGTAATGGTTCTTTTGATGAAGACAAACTTGTGTTGCACTAATTTTAATCCAGTGGTTTTACCTTTATCATAACAACTTTAATTTTTTTAATTTAAAAGGGAAAAGATACATTCTATATAAACAGTAAATGCATTTTCTGTCAAAGATAATTAATGTCTGATAGAGGAAGTTTATGAATTTTGTAAAAGAAAGGATTTTTGTTTGCTTTTTGAACGATCTTTGCAAAATCACTCTCTCTGCTCTTTTGACATCTGTTAGCTCCTCCATATCCTGGAAGCATTAAGTGTATTATGCTTTCAGCTGCAAGCAAATAAGAACAAATCTCAGCCACCTCATTTTATAAATCCTTTCAATCATTTGTAATATTCTTTGACTAGCAAATAAAAGGACTGCATCAAAAAAGTAATTTAGTTCATTGCTTACAGATGAAAATAATGCACACCAGTCATTGTCTAAAGACAGAGTATAATTCTAAAACAGATAACACTCAAATATTTATTCATCACTTTGTAAGTTAAAGAGTTTCTTAAAAAATCATTGGTAATATCTCAAATGTTTATTTTCTCAAGATAAAGTGATCAGAATTTAAATTATCATCTACATATAAGTAAACATGTGATGACTTAATATTTTTGAATTATTTCAACCCTGCATTTAAATTAATTTTATTTTTCTGCAAATAATTTCTGTAGTCCATACTGTTGTTTATTCTATTAGCTGTTGGAATTATTTCTCAGATCTGAGTTAGGCCTTCGGAGAAAAGAGAACTCTCCTCTGTATCCTGGCTAAGTATTTAGAATACACTAAAAGCTATATTAGTCCATTCTTGTGCTGGTATGAAGAAATACTCAAGACTGGGTAATTTAATAAGAAAAAAGGTTTAATTGACTCACAGTTCCACAGGGCTCAGGAGGCCTCAGGAAACTTAAAATCATGGCAGAAAGGGAGGCAAACACATCCTTCTTCAAATGGCAGCAGCAAGGAGAAGTGCCAAGTAAAAGGGGGAAAAGCCCCTTATAAAACCATCAGATCTCATGAGAACTCACTTACCAGCATGAGAACAGCAGCATGGGAGTACCCGCCCACGGGGTCCCTCCCATGACACATGGCGCTTATGGGAACTACAAATAATTCAAAATAAGATTTGGGTGGAGATACAGCCAAACCATATCGAAGTTTTACTACAGCAGTGAAAATTCATTGATTTAGAAGTTATTTGTAATACATTCTTATCTTCCTCAAATATTTACAGATAAATCTTATTTTGAAGTCAGCTTTTGGGAGCAACCGCTTCTGGCCTTGAATTTTTTCTGGGGCATTACTAATCAAGGTGACTTGGACACATTTCCTAACCCTTCTGAGCCTCCTCCTTCACACGTTTGTTAACTGTGGAAATCATACTCACTACATTGGGTTTTATGAGGATTAGATGAATTGATGAGTGCAAAACCTAATGCAGTGCTTTATAAACAAAAGGTACATAATAATATTAAGTCAGTTCCTTTCCACATTTTAATCCAAAGAATGATAAAATAAAGTATGCTTTTTCTCTTTAGGACTCTATTTCTTGAGACGCTTACATAAGACTTTTTCTCAAGAACTCAATTCAAAATCCAGCCATCCCACTTCGGGTATTTATCAAAAAGAATTGAAATCAAGATCTCAAAAGGCATTAGCACCCCAATGTTCACTGCAGCACTATTCATAGAAACTAAGAAACAAACTAAATGTCCATCAATGGATGAATGGATTAATAAAATGTATATACATACAACGGAATATTATTGACCTTAAAAAAGAAGATCATGCTACCTACCTGCTATTTGGATGGATGTGAAAATTCATGCCATATGGATGAACTTTAAAGACATTATGCTAAGTGAAATAAACCAGTTACAGGATAAAGACTGCCTGATTCCCCTTCCCTAAGATATCTAAAATAGTCAATTTCACAGAATCAGAGAGTAGAATGGTGATTACTGGGGCCTAAGAGGGAGGGGAATGGGAAACTGCTAATCAATGGGCATAAAATTTCAATTACGCAAGATGTAAACTTTCTAGAGATGTGCTATACAATATTGTTCCTATAGTTAACAACATTGTATTGCACACTTAAAAGTTTAAGAGAGTAAATCTCACAGTAAGTTTTCTTACAATAAAATAAAATAATATTTTAAAAAGAAAAGCTTAACTCTACGTCTAGATGGATCCCGATGAGGAAACCCTGTCACCAGGATCCTAATACTGATCATGTCTTAATTTCTGTCTCCTGGCTCACTTCAAGCAGGCTCCAACTGAGTGGTGACAAATATGGCAGCAAGAAGCCTGCACTGTAATAGTTCTAATAATTATTCTAATAATTAAGTGACAAACTGAAGAAGAGATAGTTTTCCCAATAATTACAGATAGCATTCAAGAATTTTCTCATGTTATCTGGACTTGGTTACGTGCCTAGCCCTGGGCTGAACTCTCTGGCCAGGAGGATGTAGTAGATTCATGTTCCGTCATTGCCCGGGGGAGGTTGTATCAGGCCTGCCTGAACTGCCATGAGTCGGAGCCATCAGAGGGTCATGTGGAAAGCAAAGGCTGAGACAGACCTGAGAAATGTCTGGACTTTGAATGCAGACCCCAACCCACACAGAGATTCATCTGAAGAGAACAGAAACTGTATAGGCTCAACATGTGCTATCATTTCCATTTGGTCCTTCTTTATATCTTCTGTTTCTTTGCAGAGATGTTCTATTTTCTTGTTAAAACTTCCTACTTTTGCCATTGTTTTATGTGTGCTTGTAACTTCTTATCGAAGCTTTTATATCATAGCTGCCTCAAAACTTTTGCCAGATAATTCCAGCATCTCTACAGTCTCATCACTGGCATCCATTGATTGTTTTTTCACCCCCTTCAAGCTGAGATTTTCTTCGTATGAAGACTGATTTTCAATTGTATGCCTGGACATTTTGGGTGTTAGGAGACTCTGGATCTCATTTCAATCTTCTGTCTTAGGAAGCCTCCTCTGATTCCATGCTGGTCGGGGAGGGGGTCCTGCCTCATTATGGCAGCGGGGGGTGGAAGCCCAGGCCCCTATTTGGTCTCCACTGACACCCTGCTGCAGTGGGAATGACTCCTCAATACTACCAGGCAGAGGTGGAGCTTCGGGTTCCCCCTGGGTCTCTGCTGATACCAGAGACCTTCTTGCTCCTACCCATATGGCTTTCATGGATACAGCAGGTGGTGGAATTCGTGGCTTGTTACTGCTGGGAGATAACAGTCCAGGCTTTCCCCCTTGGACTCTAACACCTCACCAGCAGAGACGGGTAGGCATGCCTGTTACCACCAGGTGGGGGAGTAATTACCTTCTCCCCATGGGTTACCACCAGGTGGGGGAGTAATTATCTTCTCCCCACTTTTGATATGGATGTGGGCATCATTAATGCCAGGTAGGAATGAAGGTCTATGCTTCTTACTCTGCCTTTGCTGAAAGAGGTGGAAGGGGGGCTGCCTTTTTTTCCTGTGGTGTTTGGCTGAAGTAGGGAGGTTACTGTCTAAACGTTTTCTGTCATGCTAGCCTGCCCCTTTCCTGGTTCTTTGGCTAGAGAGAGCAGGCATTTCTTGAGGCTTTATTTTTATTTTTATTTTTGGTCAAAATTTCTTGGTTACCAGTTTCTCCAATGCCCAGCTTGAGATATGTGAAGCAAAAAGAAATCCCAGAATCTTATTGTCATGTTGATCCTTAGATCCCAAGATCACTAGCTGGTCTGCCTTCTTCTCTCTGCCTTTCAGTCTTAAATTTATCTCCAACATCTACTTTTCTCTGAGATCTTGGCCCCATAAGTGCTAACTGATTTAGTGTCCCTAAACCCAGACCCAGAAACATTGGCACAAGCTTTAAGTCGCCAATTCTGGTAGATCTTTATGTCATGCACCAAGAAATGGTAATGTCCTAAGCAGGGAAAGGGAAAGAGTATATAGGGCTTACTCCAATGTGTTTCCTTTCTCTTTGGGATGTTGACCCTGGAGCCCTAACTTTCTTGGTAGTTCCCCAGTGATTTTAAATAGATTTTTGAAAACTTATCCAGTTTTTTTACTGTTCTTGCTGGAAGGCTTTGTGTGCTACAAACTGGTCTTCCTTATCAGGAATGAAGCTCTCAGATACCTCCTTAGGACTTGCATACAATATTGTAACTAGTATTCTCTTTTCTCGTATCTTCCCAGGACTTATAATTCAATTCTGACAGTGGAGGCCTAAGAGTCAATTATTAGCTTTTCACCAGGGCTGACATTAAGCTTGTGTGTACTGTTACATTCATATTGGTTACTAGAATACTGATCTATTTCATATTAATTAGTAAATAACTGCTGTCCTGCATCACCTATGCCCAACCTGGGATCCCACTGAAATTCTTAATGATCCAAACATTAAGGCTAACATCCAGTTCAGGATGCAGCTTCAGTGACACCATTCCAATGCCCTGGCCAGCACTCTGTTATTTTTCGTGAGGGGATATGATTAACTGTTGTTAAGGTATTTTGAATACTACTCCTGTATACTTACCTCAGTTTATTTATTTTTTATTTATTTTATAAATTAATTATATTTTTCTTTTGGTTATTTCCACAGATAATTGCTTAATATGGCTCCTTATTTGAATAATATGCAACAATATAATTAGCAAAAATATTTGGAATTGTTTCTGCTAGTATACTCTTAATTTCTAGTCTATGGATATCTTTACCTTTCATTAACGTAATTGAAATCAGACGTAACTGCCAGTTTAAGACAAACCACTTATGGTAAGGCCAACCTCACAGCTGAGATAATAAGTAATTCTTACTAATCAAAAGTGTTACATTGAATATATGAAACTAAGAACATCCTGTAACACATATCTTATGGAAAAGAATCATTAGAAAATTAATTAATAGTGTCCATCTTTATTCTTCTATTACTTGCTGAATCATTTTCTTCTTGAACTGTGATATCAGTGTATTATTGTCAATACACATGACTGAAATCATATACTCAAATTTCATAAGCCTTAGTCAATATTTCATTTACTGACCTTCCATAGGAAAATTCAAGGCATTATGCAAGCTAAGATTTTTTTTTCTTTTTTCTTCTTATTTGGAGACAGGGTCTCCTTCGGTTGTCCAGGCTAAAGTACAGTAGGGCAATCACAGCTCACTGCAGCCTCAGACCCTTGGGTTCAAGCAATCCTTATCTCAGTTTCCTGAGTAGCTATGACTACAGACATGCTCCACCACCATGAGCTAAGTTAAAATTTTTTAAATTATTTTTGTGGTTACACGGTCTCACTATGTTGCCCAGGCTGGTCTTGAACTCCTGGACTCAAATGACCCTCCCACTTTGGCCTTCCAAAGTGCTGGGATTACTGGCATGAGCCACCATGCCTGGCCCTAAAATTATTTTTCTTTAAACCAAATTACAAACAGAAGCCTAATTAATAATTTTGCCAAATTGTAATACAATTACAATTCTTCACTCTGAAACCCACCAATTTAGAAGACATTACAAGCATTTTTAATATCTTAACTTTTTTTTCTTTATAGGCTACATTGAAAATGGAACCGTGCGTTGCAAATAAAAGAAAAAGGGAGGGACAAGAATGCCAGCTGCAAGCCAGTGTCTCTTGCTGCCCGAAGAAAAAGAAAAACAAAAAGTGCTTATAGATGTATTAATATTTCCCAGTGATTGTGACCAAGCCTTGGAGGCTTTTCCTGGATCTACCTTAAGTTCCTGGTTACTAATTTGGTCCAAAGAAATCTCAATATCAAATGTATATTCTCTAACTGTGACTAAGCTTTCTTTAATAGGATTTATAAGACATACTTATCTTTGAAGATGCTGTAAGGATTTGGTTACTGGAAGATTGAAGGCTGCCAAATTGTCACAATTCATTTCACTGAGCTAATTTAGTCACAGTTCTTATCTCTAAAGAATCAGTGAGAAAACAGATAGGCAGACCAAGTGAATCTGAGAACGGCCATCTTCTCCAGGAGTGCACAACCCAGCAGCTTATTCTCCCTAATAGAAGAAATGGTTGATATCAATTATGTATATATTCTAGTTCACTATAAGAGGCTGTTTTCCATTGATAAAATTTATGTAAAAACTGTGAAATGTATAAATGTTGGAGAAGTGTAGGGTGAAATGATGATGGCAGAGACTGCAACAGTTTTGACCAGCTAAAACTAATTATTGAGCCTGCCTTGAAGGTAAATGTCCCCTGTTAAGTGGTCTCTTCAAAAATATTTTTGCTATTCATCTATTACATGCAATATTACCTTGCATTTATGGGCTCCTATGGATGTATATATTAATATTATTAATTTCTGACAGTAGGTAAAGTTATTTATTTTATAGTGAAGACAGGGAGGATTGGCATGATTAAGTGACTTGCTACAGGTAACAAAACATATAAGGACGAAAGCTGTATTCTAACTCTTTGTTGATTATTTATACTTTCCAATTCTCCACAGTCCAGGTAGTACCTGCATCAACTATAATCACATTAAATAATGGTGTTAAACTATTCTCAAGGCATGTTAGAGTAATTTTAGCATTGTACTCATAATTGTTTTAAAGTTATTTCTTCCCCAGTCCCTGCTACAGAAAAGATGAACTGGAAAGAGATCAAAGGGGGTGCTTTCTAGCCCAAGAGGTCAAGAATTCATGTGTATTAATAAGGGATTAGTCTACAAGAGTTCCTCCCAGAAGCAAGTGAATCTTGCTCTCTCGATGTAATCCTCAGTAATGTAGAATTTTAATGACATAAAAGTGTTAGAAATTGCTATGAGAAGAGGATGACCTAAGCAATTCTGAGTGGCCCACTTGAAACACTGAAAATGAGAATGAAAAGAATGCTCTTAGGCCTGTCCGAGGGAGACACCATCATAGGAGCTTAAGTTTTAAATGATGGTAAAGGCATGCTGATAAGTGGAGCACAACCAATTTTTGATAAAGCTGTGAAACTCACCACCCCCCTCACCCCTAACACACACAAAATGGCCCCAAACTACCTGTTTCTCTTTGCCGGGAAGCCATGCTCAAACCATCTTGTGAATATCAATGTGCCATATTAGGTTTTTATTAGATTAGGAAAAAGGTATCATACTCAGGGTTAGAAAGATCCAGAAGCTGTGAAAGGCTTTTCCCACACAAAAATTTAATACACACTCATTCAACAAGTCATTGATTGAGTCATACACTCATGCTTAGCACTGAAGAATCTAAAATGATAGAGACACCATTGCCCTTCAGGAGCTCAGAATTTAACAGGCTTTTTGGTGCAAATTATTTTTATGAGTGAGTTTAAACGAGATAAACCAATTTTATTAGGGCCTGAAACCTACCAGGAGAGTAAACCATAGCAATTCAGGTCAAATAACTGAGAAATTTCTAAAGTTCACAGCTGAGAGCAACTAGGATCGCAGCCTAAATAAACCTGCATGAAGTTGTAAGCACATCAACATTGGTACATTTTCTCAGTAATTCACCAATGGGACTATTTCCTTTAAGAAGACATAGGGATCTTCAGAGTTTTGAATTGGACAGCAAATCAATGGCTGAAAAGGGGTGTCTGAACCAACCTCCAGGCTCTCCCCCTGGGCTTCACCTACCTTTTCTCCTTCTCCACTCTGATTCTTATGCCCTCTCCTGTGGACCCCTTAACACCCCTCCTTTTAGTGCTCTAAGATAAATAGGAACAAAATTAGTTTTACTTATTAGTTTTCATTGAAATTGGTTGAAATGTTCAGCAAAGTTTCCTTTACTGAATATTAAAGGAGAACAAAAGAGAAGTAAGAATGCTATACCCACAGGCAAACTAATTCAGAAAAGCTTTCTGAACCTGTCAAAGCTAATTTGCCTGTGGGGCCAGAAAGTTCTATCGCATTCTATATGGGATTCCCTGAAAAAGAGATGTCCACTCTCTCAGCTCCAGGACTAAAATAATTTTTAGCAAGAGGACAAGGTAGCCCGATGTCCTCTGGCTGGCATTAGTTGGTCTCCACAAGGCAAGATTTTGGATGTTGTGACCACCCAGAGTTTGTCACAAAAGACAGATTTCATTTTCATTTCTGGCTGGGTGTCTCACTAGTCAATGATGCCAGGAACAAGCTTTATGCTCAAAGTCAGCCTTCCTCAGCACAGAATCAACTGGACTCCAATATCGTCCCACCACATCATAACCACAGCACTCACAAAGGCAGAGTCACATGGAAGTTTTTCTTTCACTCATTCCTGTTAACTGAGTCCCCTTTCCAGAAAATCACATTAACTCAGTTAAGGCAACCTGCGGTTAGAAGGGTTAAAGGACTATAGTGAAAAGACCAGAATCAGTTGGACATCCCAAGATACTGCGATAAAAAAGAATCTTTATCATAAAATAACTGTGTTCCTCTATGCTCCTGTTATTTTGCTAAATAAGAACATGGCAATTTCATGAGATGAATTCAATCTGAAAAGGGGTAAGGAACAAGGCCCCCTCATACCACTTTTTTCCTTGACAGGAATGATATACTTCTCTGGATTCTCTTATTATACTGAGGCTCAAAGGATGCATGTGCTAATCCAAATATATACTGCCCTCAAACTTTTCTAGACAATCTTTTGGTTTGAAATTAAAGGCAATGACCTAAATGTGGTGGCTGCAAGAACACCTCTGCTAATTATTTTGCTAGAAATCTTTGGTTAGGAGCAGAAGAAACCTACAAAGCCCAAGCATTTACTACCTAACTCCCTTATGTCATAGACCACAGATTGTAATCAAAATAAACTGGAATATGATTGTATTAATAGCCTGAAAAATGAAAAGAAAGGAAACAAAGCAAAACTACTTATATTGGCAATAAAAGTATTAGAAAACTAGAGAATTAAAAGTTACTGATGAATTGGTCAGGCATATTTAAAAATTATAGATATGTAATAAAAATAAGGCTAAACAGAATATAATATGATTGTGTAGAACCTTGATTCTCAATGCACATGTAGAAAGAAATAATGGACACAATTTTAACTTTCTAGGAAAAAACAATATTTTATTAATCAACACTGTACTTCTAAAAAATAAGATGTATGACCTTTTCCCATTTTTCTGGAAACATTTTTCTAAATACTATAGTAAATTATTTTAAAATACTGAAGAAAAATAAAGATAAAAATTACCCAAAATCTTATCACCCAGGAAGAATTATTATTAATGTCATAACATTGTCTTTAATATTCAGATATATTTCCTTCTAGACTTTTTGTGGGAGGGAGGCATACACCTCATACTATCAATTATGCAAAAGCTTGAATTTTACAGAATAATCTAAAAGTTGAGTTTTAGACAAATAACAAGCTCTAAGGTCCAGATAGGAAAGAAGATGAAAACAGGGATAACCATTTGATGTTAAAAAGTCAGTTAAAGAAATTGCCTGAGAAGCTGGTAGAGTCTGCTAATTCAGCGGTAGGAAAACACTCGCCTTTGTTCCTGTAAGTTTCACTTAGCCCATGTTACCCCTTTTTAGTGTGACTCAACCATCAGTAGACCCCTGAACTTTTTAAAAACTCTATTCATTCTCAGAAAATATTTATTCTTACTGTTTTGGTCTGAACTCACACAACCTCCTGGCAAGTCTGAATCGCAATACATGCTGTAACTTATATAGCTCCATTATTTAAAAAAGATGTCTATATAAAGGGGTGTGTGGTTACAAATGTTTGCGTGTGTGTGTGTGTGTATGTGTGTGTGTGTGTGTATCTTCCCTGCACTAGAGCATTTTGTCTGAGTTTGGTTCTCAGGCCAGCCTTATTCCCAGTGCGGGCAGAGGGCTAATGCAGTTTTCCTGAGCCTGCAGATTCAACTGTTACTTATCTTTTATTATGATTTCCATCACTATCATTTTATTCAGGAAAAAAGGTTATCAATCCTGGTGATGTCCTTTTAATTCCAAGGGAATGTAAGATGGAAATTTATTGTCAGAGGCCCAAAGCTAAGAATACAGAGATAATAAGAAAGCCTTGAGAATAACTATCTTGGGTATATATAAACAACACTGATACATTACGTGCATAACTAAGGAGAAGCAGCTAGCTGATACAGACTCCAAGGATCAGGAGATTGTAACTGTACATGGAGAAGAAAAGGGGAAATGAGCATTCTTCAAAAGCCCATGTGACACCAAAAATAGGTAACAAAGTTATCAACATGAGGAACCCAATTTTTGAAGAGCGGCAGAAAGATAAAATCAGATACATTGTACTTAATTTTTCTTTTGGTAAACTTTGTCATTGGAAACATTTCCTTTCTTCCATTTTGCAGATTTATAATACCATTCTTTATGCTTTAATGAATTTCAAGCTGGCCCCTGAAAACGGTTTCCTCAAAATATTTAAAAGTTTTCAGTGCTGGTGTTTTTAAATTTTTTAAAGGCAACAAAATAAAAAAGGAAGAAGAAGAAGAAGAAAGAAAAAGAAAAAAAAACCCACATTAGGAACTTCAAGTCCTGCCAATTTTTTCTTCCTGCCAAGTCCTATTAGTATAAATGAACGGTTTATTTTAAGAAATGCCTGATAAATTACTCTACACAATCAGTAATGAGGGTACTGTCAGCAAAAGAGAATCATTTCCAAAATTTACTTGGCATTAAGGAGCTAGTGCCTTCTAAACTCAAACTGGGTTATGTGGCCCTAGCCCCTGTGGATTCCATAAATCTCTTCTCTCTTCTCAGAGGACAGAGGGATCTGCAGATACGGTAACTGCTGGGACTTTTGTATGTCTGCTTATAGTTTTTGAAAACTAAAATAAAACATGGTGATTTGCAAACTTTCCTTGTCAACAATTTCTATCACTCTTTAGAGGATTTCTTTTCTTCTTGGACTTTGCCCCACAGGAAAATATTAAAGACTTCAAAATTTAAAAACACAAGTCAGGGTAAAAACAGAAAACAGCAGGATTATAAAAAGAAAATAGTTAAAGAGCTCCACATTTCTTTTAGTACATAAACCTTCACTCAGTGGCTGATTCCCAACCAGGGTGGCTTCAGAGAACCGCAACTGCAGGGATGCAGAAGCTACAAATCACCAGCCAAAGACAAAAGCAAAGGAGGGCAACAGATGACCACTTCCGGAAGAGGATGAAAGAAAACTCCATAATTTAAAGAATCCTTAGATAAATAAAACCATTAGAGTTGCAATTAAACAACAGGAGATAATGATCATCATCAATAGCTTCCATGCAGTTTGCTAACAGCACTGCACCTTACAGAGCCATCAGGTAAAACACCTTGTATGTTTATTAATGAAAACCTGGAAGCCAGATCTCAGAAATAAAAGACATGTGGTGGTGTCCTCTATCCCCAAGCCACTAATAGAAAACTTCCTTGTCCTGAAGCTTTATTTTTCTAAAGGGAGAGATAGGTGACGTTCCTTTTGATTAACTTATGGCAGCAAACCCCAGCAAAGTTGTTGTGGGAAGGAAGAGTTTAAAACTTGAAGTCTGTTATCTGTGAAGCTTTCTTGTGCTCTTTAGAGAAATAGGATTACAAAAGTTAATGGGCAAATAAAATAAACAAATGCCTCAAATCCTCGCCCACCCTCAATTTCCCTTGGCCTACTTATAAATCCCCCAGTGATGGGCTTCTACTACTTTTTCTGTAAGACTATTTTCCAACCACTGTCTACAAGACTTCCACTTACTCTTAGCAGTGTCTGTATAATGTTTGTGCTGACCCTGCATCAAAATCTTGTTAAGCCTCCAAGTAGAAGACAAAAGTGTTTCATACAATTTATACTACTCATATTTTGTATTTAATATGTTTAAACACTAGGATCAGAGTTCAGCGTTTAATGCAATGCAGTATGTACACAAGCTGACTAAATTACAGATGAACAGAAGAGATGCTGCATACCTCCTCCAATCTTATAGCAAGAGGAAAGATATCAGCTCTGCTTAGGAAATATTTATAAGTCCCAAGCATTCTTAGCATCATTAATAAGCAAACTTCTTAACGGTCCTTAAAGGTCACTGAGGGGAATTGATGTCCATTTTGCAGATGAGGAAACTGAGACCTGAAAAGAAGTTGGGTGAATTTTTCTAGGGCAAAGACATCAACAGAGACAAAACTAGCACCACTCAGTGCAGAATCTCAGACCCTCAGACCCCTGAGCCATTCTGCCTGATCTGTTTCCTTAGGGTCACTGTTGAGAACACTACCTGCATTCTCTACAAAAGGCTGGGGTGTTTTGATCAATATCCATTCTAACATTCCTGATGTGACTGAAAGGGCGCCAAAAGGGCTGCAGAAACGGACTCTAATATTGGCTTGATTTGTACTTGGTAAAAGCCATACAGAAAATAATGGAGTGGAAAATCTCCTTATCCAAAAGACTTCATCTCACCTGCCACAGAAATATGTTTCTACAAAAAATTTATACTCCAAGGCTCTCAGGTCTAATCCCAAGTTACTAGTAAGATCACATTGCATTAAGCGGGAAGGTCAGGGTAAGAAAGGCATAAGTTTTATGCCAAGCAGTTCACTCATATCAAACCAGCTTCCTTGGCCTCCAGGCCTGTGATCCACATTGATTATTTACTGATTACTTATGGATGCAGGGCAGGATGCCAAGGGTCCTTTCTTTGTAGCCTCACCTCACCACTGGGTGATGTGGAGCATTCTTAGATCATTAAATTATGAAATAAGCCAATGGAAATAATTACAGGGAAAATGAGTGCTTCTGAAATAATTTTACTTCTGCCAGGAAAAAACAAATGGGTAGACGAATATAAATTTTAAATGAGCTAAATATCATATTTAATTTTAAACATAACTTTAATCCTATTGTGGGCTCTTTGGAGCTAGCTTTGGAAAGGGCTACTGCACTGTTATAATATTCCCCAGGTAAATCAAGTACATTGTCATGATTCTAATCTAGGCATCATCATTATATTCTCACACCCCAAGAGTGCTAAAAGCACAGGTATACTAAAGAGTCCATAAAAGGTGGCTGTGACTTATAAAGTCCGATTCTACAACCTCCGGCCACAGCTGAGTAAAGCAATAAGGTCTTGACTCAAAGTGGTTAACCACTGGATTTCAGTCTATGTGACACTAAGATCAGAGACACTGTGTCCCAGCCCTCTCTGTGAAATTGAGAACTGGCAAGCTAAGTCACTGAGCTAGACAGCAGGGGCCACTAGAGTGGAAAGGTGGTGGGCGGCGTTGCTGGGGTGGCCACTGTGGGCTAGGCTAAGCATATGCTGAGGAGGGGAGTGACTATGAATACACAGAGGAAGCCAGCTGGGAAAGAAAGGGAAGAGTCAGGCAGAGGAACTGTGATTCAAACAAGGATGTGAGGGTGGCACAGTGCAGCCCCTGCCCTTGCTGCAGCTGGTCGCTTGGCTTCTCCCAGGCACAAACTTTCAATCAATCCTCCTTCACAGGAGGCAACTTAAGTACATGTCTGTTTCTTGTAACCAAGAATGCCTTGAGAAGAAAAAAAGGCCCCCAAAGGAAATGATTAAAGATCTTCTGGGGTGGTCCAACCATAGCGCTGCCCAGTCCCAAGCATACCCAGCTTTCCCCAGACCCACAGCAATGCCAGGACTCCCAGAAAAGGGTGCCTCCTAGTGTGGCTCCTGGTTCATGTGAGTACTTCAAGCAATTTGGTCATTCTTCCTCTAAAATCAATATGAAGTATCACTGAAATTTAATACTAATAACATTTAGATTAAAAGATTACCCAAAACAGTAAACTGATTAAAAAAAAAAAACATAGAAACATAAATGGAAATGTGGCCATTCACATCAGAATGTGGCTCTAATGTCTTTTTACCCTACTGCCATAGAAACCCGTGGCCTCTCCACTAGTTGTTCCTGATGCCCATGGAAAAGACAAGAGTGCCCAATCTGAGGCATGCCTTCATCATGTGGCTTTCCATTCAAGTTAAGTAGAAAAAAAGCAAGTAGGATTGTAACCAGGTTCTGGGGTTCAGGTGAGGCACAACTCCACCGAGAGAATATTTTTTTGGGTTCTTAGTCCCTTGCTCACCCAAGAATGGGAGAGGTGACCACGCCGGATGTGGTGCACTCGTAAATACTGGACCCAAACGTTTTGCAGAAAGTGATTTGTTTATGTAGAGAGAAAGAAACAGCTAGCTCTCACACTGATTGAAAAGAAGGAAAAGCTGCTTGAGAAGGGTTCCCAGAGAGGAAAACCAAGAAGGAAAGCTCCTCTCACAATGAGTCACAGAATCCAGAAAGATGGAATCCAGGAGAGGAAAGACAGCTTCCACAAAGAGTTTGTGGAAGGGGATCCAAACATGGAGTCTGAAGGGGTGTGGAAGAAGGGGACTTTTAACCTAGGAGGAATTCCCACCTTCTCAAAGACCCCTGGCCAATGAAGAGTTCCTTTAAACTTCCGCTGGAGTGATTGACCTTTTAGTCCTTTCCCATACCCACGGAAATTAAACAGGAACCATTAAATCTCTCAGATGGAGAGAGATGGGGGTGGGGGGCATGGCACTGAGAAGTTCTTGCCCTTGAAACTACACCCCCTTGTGGACCCCGAAAGAACATATTCCCTCAGGATCAACACCTAGAGACTAATATCTGGGTCTAGGAAGAAGAACATGCATTTCATTAGTGTTTGCTGAGCATGAATCCAAATAACCACTATCTATGAAGATAGATAAGAGGCTATCTAGAGAAGAGAAGAAAATTCTCTCCCATCTCTACCTCTGGTAGTAGAATTTTGAGTTCAAAACTTCATAGATGAGATCCCCGTTACACTGTAATAGAGCTTCTAAGATTGTCAGCACTTTCTCATGCTTCACCACTCTACTGCATTAAGGTTTCAAAGAACTCCCTGAGGAGAAAAATCAACCTTTGGCTTGGTATTTACTACATGGGGCATTGTTCTATAGATGGCAAATGGATTTCATCCTACTTGCTAACTCCAAATGACTGATAGAGCCCTGTCCCAGGAAGGGTTCTCCAAAGCCAAGTGGACTCTAGGCTTGGTAGAAAAGAGCCTGGGATTGATGAGCAATGTCTGGCGCAGGCATGGCAGGGAAAAGAGCCAGAATGCTAGGTACCAGCCAACTTTAGCTTATACAACTTTAATGTACAAGTGAGTGTTTGATTTAGAGGACTGCATTTGTGAGCCTAGCACAAAGAATTCAGCTTCAAAAATCTCTTTGAGACAGAGGTGTCAACATTTAAAACTGAAATAATATATAGAAAGTAACACTGATGAAACTTATAGCTTCTAGGTTCAGAAAAAGTAAGAGTAACTAATTAATAACTATGGAACTTCCAGAAGAATATGAAAACTCAAATCCAAGAAGCAGGGTTTTTCTCATGATGCAAAAGGACCAATATGATGTCAATCAAAGAGAAATGATGATTAAAATGAATACAAATAGTGATGTAATCAGTTTGGGCCTATGTCCCAAAAAACAAACAAAAAAAGATACCAATAAAACCCCACAAAACTCAAAAAGTCTTTTCATCTAAATAAGGCTGGAATCTCCCTTCAGAATACATGTGCTTTTGTTTTCTTTTTCCTATCTTGATATTTAAGAAACTGAGGTAGAGTGTGAAAGAGAAAACTAATTCAAAGGCCCCAGTGTGAATCAACAGCAGATTCTGGGTTTAGAAAGAAAAGAGTTGATTTGGAGTTGACTTGTTTTAGTTCTCAGACACATGGACTCCCTGGCTGACTTTCACAGTGAAGGGATGGGGACAACTGCTGGGCAACTCACTGCAAACTACAATATGGCTCAGCAGGAACTTGGCCAAGGTGTATAAAAGTGGCAGGCATGATGGGGAAGGGCTCCGGTGAGTGGCCGGGAGATCACTTGACATTGAAGGACAACATATCTTAACAGAATAGATTCTTTAGAACACAAACTTTGGGAAAAAGTGAAAGAACTAAAGTAACAATTCCAGAGGCAGAACCATTCTGAAAGCCTTACCTGTGTTCAAAACCTATATGGAGTTCCTCCTTCTCACACCCTAGGCTAGCATGATTTTATACTGCTGCTGCTTTATAGGAATTGGAAAGATTATACCTATATTGACTTATTTATACTTCCATGGAAGGAGATAAGGTACAGAAATAATCCAGTCACTTTACACTTAAAGCCAGAGACAGTTTAGTATCCTGAGTTTGTGCTCTAAAAGGCATGAAGTATGTTCATCTAAAATGAGGCCAAATTTTCTCCCATGGAATAGCAAAGCTAAAGAGTGGTCTAGTGTGGCCTTGCCTCTCACCAGCTGTGTGGCCATAACCATGTCTTTAATTGACCTGAACCTTAATTTTCTAATCTGTAGAACAGAGAAAATAGTATCTACCTGCCAAGGATGTTTTTAAAACAGTGTATGTTATGCATCTTATCTGACAGAGTTAGCACTCAATGGATATTAACTATTAGTTTGCAGATATACCTTTTAGCATTAACTGAGAATGCTTGTAGGTATTTGCCTTTCCAGTAAAGAAACTGGGACTCTATGTCCTGCCAAAGACCTCATGTATGTATAAGCCAGTGGTTGAGAGTAAAATTAAAATACATTTACTTGTAAGTTGGGATAAGTAATTGGAAAAAGGACATTGCACTCATTTTGAGCACAGTTCATTAGTTGTCATGGGCCCTTAAGGCCACCTCCTTTTAGTGCAAGTCACATTAATGTTTATAGATGGTATAGCAGATTTATCCTTCAAAACCTTCAGAGATGTTCAAGCAATTCTGAATGGCTCTCAAATAAAAGTTTTGGCATTTGTTTTTGTTTGGCATCTCTTCTGTGCAGAAACCCTAATAACACCACAGTGGGAATTCCATGGTATGGTAAGCAGTTCCAAAAATAAGTATAGATTGCTACTGTTAAATATATATATTTTCCAATAACAAGAATTTCAGTCTCATTTGGAGGTCTCATTTTTGGTCATTGCTGTTCCACAATTAAAAAGATGTGAATCATTTTATTTAGCTTTTTTCTCTTTTTATTACCAACTAAATGTTACTAATGGGACAGTACACATGGCCAAGAAAACTCAAAATCCATTATTTCTTGATGTTCAGACCAAATTTGTTTGTTTTTTTTTTGTTTTTTTTTTTTGCCAAAATGACTCAGTCATTATATTTCACAGTTGCATTATTTGGGGTAAATTGAAAATATGAAACTTATTGAAAAAGCCAACATACAATCAAAATCTGTAAGTCTTTGCAAGGCTTTATAATCTGTATACAAGTATCAACAACAGAAATAACTCTGTTAGGAAATTATAATTGCATTCCAGCAGAACACAGTGTCTTTGGCCTAGAGGTTCTACCTGAGCATCTAAAAATCAAAATTTCACAAAAATCAACACAATCAGCAATCTCCCCATCTCCACAATGAGTAATGGGAACATTATAGATCAATCTCGTGGGACACTGGGAACTTTTCAAGATGAATTAATAACATCTATTCTAAAGAAAAGGCATAAACACATATATCTCATTATACTTATTTGCTGTAATTACATAAAAGAGAGCATTTATGTAAATTACAGAAAATATTTTAGTTTCCATTTTGCCTGTTACTTCTGAAGGCATTTTTTTTTGGCAAGAATAACTTCTGGGCTTTCATGTGATACATTCAATCTACTTCATAAAATTTCTTATCTGTCCTGTGAATTTCAGAAGGATGGCTATTTAATCTTTATAAAAGGAAAGGAAGGCTGATTTCCAAAACTTGGAAATAATCATAAGTTTTGCACAATCTTGGTGAATCTTAAAATAGAGAAAGAAAGAAATGTAACAAAGGAAAGCTTTGGGTTGAATTCGGAAGTATTGTGAGAATCTAAAATTTGATGTAGTACATTTGCCCTCGTAAGACATTTCTGTAGAATATAGATTTATAGCATCCATTTTCACTCTGATTTCCTGTTTCTCTGTCCATTCACCAGCAAGTATTTAGAAGCCTAAAATGGCTATGTGGTGTGTTTTAAGGGTTGACCTAGGAAGTAAGCACCCCTCTGGGAGCAATTTGATTGGTTAATACTAGTTCTGAGCTCAGCATGTGAATCTTTATGACTGCACAGCTTCGGGAATGAATTACTTGACCTCAACTTTCTCCATGGGGGTGCGCACCTTAATTTTCCACACTAATTTTCAAATGGAATGACAAAAACACTTTACTTATCTAGAGGTTGACTATTCTACAAACTCAACTACTTGGAACTCAAACAAGAAGCAAGCAAAAAAAGTATCTCTGCAGGCAAAGTGATGTCATCAAATTACATAGATTTTCTCCGTTGGAGAGCTGCTTATCATTTAAAGCAAATGTACATTGATTTCATTCACAATTCCAATCACTATGCTGATGTTGTTTTTGAGCCTAGAGCAGATTAGAAGAAACAAATCATATCTGAGAAAGAGAGACCAATAGAGGCAATACACTAAGAATAATATGATATAAAAATATAAAGCCAGGCTCAGTGGCTTATGCCTGTAATCTCAGCATTTTGGAAGCCGAGGTGGGCTGATCATCTAACGTCAAGAGTTCAAGACAAGTCTGGCCAACATGGTGTAACCCAGTCTCTACTAAAAATACAAAAATTAGCTGGGCATGGTGGTAGGTGCCTGTAATCCCAGCTACTTGGGAGGCTGAGGCAGGAGAATCACTTGAATCCAGGAGGTGGAGGTTGCAGTGAGCCAAGATCATGCCATTGCACTCCAGTCTGGGCAACAAGAGGATAACTCCATCTCAAAAACAAAACATAAAAGACACTAATTTAAAAATCATTAATAAAAAGGTCAAATAACTCCATGTGCCTCTGTAGTCCATAAGGAATCACTTACTATAAAAAAATTAACATTCATAACGATTATAAAAACAGAAAAGTTTTCATTGTATTCAATTCACATTAGTTAAGAAAGTGAGGAAATTGTTTTATAAAGTAACTTTATAAAGAATTTCATGGAATACAAAATATTTCAGGCTAGTGCAGTGGCTTATGTCTGTAATCTCAGCACTGTGGGAGGCTAAGGCAGGAAGATTGCTTGAGCCCAGGAGTTCGAGACCAGCCTGGGCAACATGGCAAGACCCTGCCTCTACTGAAAAAATCAGCTAGGCATGGTAGTGTACACTGGTAGTCTCAGCTACTAAGGGGGCTGAGGTGGGAGGATCAATTGAGCCCAGGGAGATGGAGGCTGCAGTGAACCATGATTGCAAAGCTGCACTCCAGCCTGGGCAACAGAGTGAGACCCTGTCTGAAAAATAGATGGATGGATAGATAGCTAGATAGATAGATATTTCAAAAGTACTGGCACATAAGGATACCCTCTGGAGATCTAGCATCTATCATGATGAATGCTGGATAATCCCATAGTTATTTAAAGAATTGCTTGTGAGCTCAAACATGGAACTCTGTCTTTTCATTTTTAAAAAACCAGAAGCATGTTCTCCTCCAAAGAATAAAAGCTTTTATCTGTAACCACAGGAAGTTGAAACAATCTGCAAGACTTAAGTATGGGCTGATATTCAGCAGGTGGTAACAGGAATAAAACCAATGCCAGAAACTGAGCTTTCAATGAGAATGTTACTCTCTCTCCTACTCCTACAGGCTTTTGGCGTGGAAAGTGAAGAAGGGAGGAGGAAGGGAAAGCTCATCCTCCTGAGGATGGAGGAGTAGGCTGCAAGCTGACTGACTCCTTCAGGGATCTTAAGGGGGCACTATTAATAATTATGCTTGGACAACAGGCATACACCAAGATAGTTCTAGGCAAATGGAATATATGGTCATCCGAGTTTTAAGGAGCAAGATGAAAAATACTACGCTAATTAACTATACTTTAACAATTCTTAAGGTAGAGGACAGTTGGAAAACATAAAGGAATAATTCACAAAAGTATTCCATAGAATATCCTGAAGAAATAGCCTCCCCAATTTATGTGTTCATTCATTCATTCACTCAGTCTCAGTGAATAGCTACTGTAATACATTACACTTTCCAGTATAATCTCTCTTTCCTATTAGATTACACATTTTTAAGAGCCAGAATCTTGTATTTTAAAATTATATTTCCTTTCAAGTCTCATTTATTTCATTTCTTCAGTAGATGATAAATATGTTATCAAAATAGTATCCGTAAAAAAAAAGAAGACCTACAAATGAAAATAATATGAATAATAATTACACTTTTATTCCTCCATCAAATCTTGACTTAATCTTACAAGATAAAATTAGTTGCTTGAACTTAGAGAGTGCTCTAAGATCCTGGATTTCTCTGAACCACAGTATTTATCTTTCCAGCACTGACAATCTCATGGCACTGTTAAGACACATTACAGGAAAGGGACACATTAGAAAAAAAAATGCTAGAAAATAAACTGTGTATTGTGTTACTTGATAGATTTTATAATTTAATTTGACTATCAGTCTATTTGATCATTTTAATGTTACAGCTACCGATATAGTTTGGTTACATTGATACAGATTGTGATCGACCCACAATCTGCTGTATTTTAATAGATTAAACTAATATAACCTTCCCTTGATTACACCTTTCTAAACTATATTTACAGAGAAAGATAGGGGTGAGCATTGGGGGGAATCTAAGTATGTTTTGCTATGTGTCGAATTATAACTTTTGAAACATAAAACATACACACACAGCTACATTTTGGATATGCAATCCAAATACTTTTGTATATACAATCTTAACTTCCTGGGAATTTCTAGAACACTTTTAAGAGCACAAAATATAGTATACATGAAATTAAATTATCTGCTCAAATTTCAAAATTTTAGATATGCTGGCATCTGGAAACTTTTCAGGGTTAATTAGTTCATTCATTCAATATAAATATATTTTTATAGTTACTGTGCTAGGTGATAAAGTGATCACAGAGCTCCTGCCTCAAATTGTTCATAGTCCAGCGACCAATTTGTCTCCAAGGTTATAAAGGCATTTGACACAGTAAGTGAAGGTATTCACAGGATGTGAGGAGCATACAGGAGGGACACGAATGCATTCAAGATTAGGAAAAAGTCTTCCCAGAGTAGCAATTATATAAGCTGAGTCTTATCTTAAATGATGATGTGACAGATATTGTTTGTTGTCCATTAATATCCCTTCTCTTCTTCCGTAGAAATGGGGCATCTGTTTTCCAGTAGGACAAATGGCATTCCTCATCCACAGTATAAAAATGATACTTCCCAGCCTCTTTGCAGGTGACTAAGTACTTGCTAATATATGTGAGTAGAGGTATAATTTGACAGCTTCCAGGAATCTTCCCCTAAAATAGTTGGAGTGTGCTCTTTGTTCCTTTTCCTCTTTGTGCTTTCCTCTAAACCTCTGTCCGGAACATAGATGCGATGACCCAAGTTCAAAATGCCATCTTGTACTACAAAGACAAGAACCACACTCTAGGGAAGGGAAGATGGAGCAATAAGCTAAAAGAAGCCTGATTTCCTAAGGACATCCCAGCGCAGAGATGTCACACCAGCGCTAAGCTGCCCACCTCCAGTCTATCATGGGAGAGAGGATGAACATCTATTTAATCTGTGCTATTTGGGGGTCTCTGTTATAGCTAAACATAATCCTGACATAAAAGCCACTCACTGCAGAGGAAACAATGCATGCAAAATAACAGAGATAAACAGCACAGTGTTTTCAAGAAACTTGACAAGTTCTGCATGACACGGGTTCAGGGAGGAAGTAGATGGTAGCAAGCTTGATTACGAAGGGGCTAGCAGGTCATGCAAAGAAAATTGGATTTAATTAGAACTACATAAAAGTCAAAAAGCATATTTAAATAAAGGAGAAATCATGTTATAAGAAACGACTGAGTTAATATGCAGGCTCAATCCAAGAATCAACGACTAAGTGTTGAAGGAAGGGAGTCAGACAGCTATGCTTCCTGCATTGGTGTGCACATTTGGGGCCTTGGCTACTTTGTTTAGGGCTCAAACAAAATTTAAGACAGAGTTTAGAGAAAGGCAAGTATATTCATTTCCTGTTGCCATTGTAACAAATCATCACAAAGTTGGTGGCTTAAAACAACACGCATTTCAAGATCAGCCTGGCCAATATGGTGAAACCCAGTCTCTACTAAAAATACAAAAATTAGCTAGGCATGGTGGCAGGCGCCTGTAATTTCAGCTACTCGGGAGGCTGAGGCAGGAGAATTGCTCGAAACCAGAAGGCAGAGGTTGCAGTGAGCCAAGATCGCACCACGGCATTCCAGCCTAGGCTACAAGAGGGAAACTCCGACTCAAAACAAACACAAACACAAACAAATAAAAAACACGCCTTTGTTTCCGTAGCGCTCTGGAGCTCGGAGGTTTGAAATGGGTTTCACCGGGCAAAAGCTAAAGCACTGGCAGAACTACAGTCCTTTTGGAAGCTCTAGGGGACAATCCATTTCCTTGCCTTTTTCAGTTTCTAGTGATGGCCTGCATTCTTTGGCTTGTGGCCCCTTCCTCCGTCTCCAAAGCTTATCCCTCCACTCTCTGCTTCCATCATCACATCATATTCTCCTCTGATTCTGACTACTCCTCTGTCCCTCTTATAAAATGATGGTGATTACATGAGGCCCTTCTGGATAATTAAGTCAATATCTTTGAATTAATCACATTTGCAAAGTCCCTTTTGTCGTATATGATAGCATTCACAGGCTCCAGGGATTAAGATATGACATATTTAGTGGCCGTTGTTCAGCTACCAGCTCAAGGAATCAGATGATAAAAATTCCAGATTAGGAAATCAGAAATTTGAATTTTGCTTCTAACTCAGTGACTGACCTTAAAAGCCACTTAAGTCAATTCCCTACTCTACACTTAAATATAAAATTACTGCTAAGTTCTCATCCACTTTCTTCTTTCAACTCCACTATTACTGCTATGTTCACTACCTTGCCAGGAAGGTCAATACTCTCCCCCTTGTTTTTCTTTACTGCTCCCCACATAAGAAAGCTTGTCTATGCCTTGAGCTTGAATCTTTCCCTCTAACATCTGATTATTAGTCCTAGTTCTGCCCTCCCAAGTAATATCCCTCTCTACATTAACCACTGTAGTCATGACTTCTCCTAATAGAAACATTCAGCACAGGACACAATTACAAGCTGCCTCACCGTGCAGGCTGCAATCTCCCTAAAGAACAACGTGGCACTCACATGTGCCTCCGCATCAAACTTCATTCAGTGTGCACCTGCCCTCCAATACCATTAACAACTTAAGTGCTTTATAAATGTGACACCAACAGCATCAACCATAACACGAAGACATTTGGATTGCAATATAGCAAACGCGACATTATTTGAAAGGAAATAAACTGGCTATAGGGCCCGATTTTAAAGCATCCAGCCTGATCTTCATAGCAAATATTGTTTTATGAAGCAACATTTGGTATTGGTCATGTTGAACATACTTCTACCTAGAAATGGTCATAGAAAGATAGAGTGGGTCTCGGTGCTGCTTAAAACATTTAGGGGTTGTTTGTGTTTAAATACACTGAACAGATTCCTGGGTAACCTTACTGCCTGGTCAAAAGGTGCCTCCCACAAAGGCAAGTTGAAACACCATTCTTACATCCTTCATGGAGAACAAGAGTCCATGATGCCATTGAGGACTCTAGGAAACTCCTGAGACGTTTCCAGGGACACAGGAAGTAGCTGAGGCTTCTTGCAGATTGCCGTGAACCCTCCCTGAGCAGCCGCTGCCTCTTACACTAAAGCTCTGCAGAGTTCTGAGAAATAGGTAGTGAAGCAGCCTGAGGCCCCTGCCTATGGAATCTTACCTGCTGAGCAGAGAAGAAGAAGCCCAAAACTGAGCTGAAAACCTTATCTGAATAATAATTCTGCTTGGTTTTTCTGCCCTTTAATTCTCCTCCCCAGTTTCTACAGAGCCTGGGACCCTGAAGGAGTATGAGGCACTCTTGGTCTAAGCTCAGATGACCTATGGCAGGTCCAGTTCTCACTATGTTTTCACACACAGTTGTGATGCTCAAATGTGTCCTGAAACAAATTCCTACCTTTTGTTCAAGTTTTGAAAAGTAGGTTCTGCCTTCTTCCCTTGGTCTCAGTTCCACCCTTAAAACCATTCTGGCAACAGTGTCCTTCCAGGATATGGAAAAATCAATGATTCCATCTTGTTCCTGGCTTTTCTTTCTTAAATGTTAGGAACTGAGTTCTGCCTTTGAATATTAGCCCTGTGACTGAGGCCTTGCTATCCAGAAGGATTTACCTGAAGCCTCTGTCTTACCTATTTGCTAGAATTCTGTGATGTTTCTTGAACCTACCATCTCTCTGTGTTTGTCTACTGTGTATCAGGGCACCTTTTCATTTCTTGCTAAATCTTCTGAAGCCATATTTACCAGTTACCATGCTCCACCTGATGAGTCAGCATTCCTTCCATTGCCCACAGGTAGGCCTTCCTCTGCCGCCACTCTGACCCATACTAGTCAGCCTGCCCAGTTCCAAGTTCTCACATCCATGGGCTGCTCCATCCTACTTGGGCAACTAACCCTGTCACAGAGGAGAGTGACAGGGTTAGTTGCCCAAGTAGGATGGAGCAGCCCATGGATATCAGCTCTGGGGTCCCATGAGAGACCCTTTGGACCAATAGCATTTTGAAAAATGCCCAATTAAGATAGGTTTGGGAATGTTAAGACTTAGTAATACCATACAGTTTTCTTTTATATCACATGATTTGCATTTTATGGGTGCATATTTTGGGTACAAAACTATATAGATGGCTTTTCTAAGTTAAGGAATTAATATTATACCCTTTTGAGAAAAATTCTGTGAAGATACCACCTATGTTATTATTTTTTCTTTTTTAATGCAGGGGGTCAATTCCTATAAGCCAACTTGTTTTTAGTGTTGTAGTTTAAGTAAACTTTTCTCTTCCCTTGCAAAATATGGATTTGAGTCTTAAGTCACTGGAACATATAATATGTAAATAATATATATTATGTAAATAATATATATATTATAATATGTAATATGTAAATAATCCAGACAGTACATATGTTAATAAACCAGACAGTACATATCTAAACATTTCTTAGGTTAGATGTAGAGATATCGCTGTTATGTAATCATCATTATCAATGTAAGGCCTCCTTCAGTGTGGATGCCAGTTTTCATGCCTGTACTACTATATCCAAGCTATCGCCTTCATCCAATATCGTTAAATTCCCCGTGGTGCAAATTAAATGTCACATATACAATAATAATACCAGTAACTTACATTAGTATAACATTTAAAATATTTGACTTGTCACATGAACACGTAATACACCTCAAATTGCATATATAGGCCAGGAGGATAAGATTGGACTGCTTATATGAAAAATACACATTTTTGCTAAAATCTAAAAAAAAAACTAGCTACTGGTTGATTTTCAAGTACTCCAGAAGTTCTCTATACATACTCTAACAGAGTGTTGCAGGAAAAAATTATTTGATTCAAAGCTTAATTCTTAGTAACACACTGACATACTGAAATTTACAACTTATATTAAGAAAAAAACTAAATTAACAGGATTTGCAGGAATTTAGATTTTCAGGGAAAAAAGAAAAACAACAGACATATCCATATATTAAATGAAGATTTTCCCAGCACTTTGGGAGGCCGAGGTGGGTGGATGACCTGAGGTCAGGAGTTTGAGACCAGCCTGCTCAACATGGTGAAACCTCATCTCTACTAAAAATACAAAATTAGCTGGGCGTGGTGACACATCCCTATAATCCCAGCCTCTTGGGAGACTGAGGTAGGAAAATTGCTTGAACCCAGGAGGCAGAGGTTGCAGTGAGCAGAGATCACACCACTGCAGTCCAGCTTGGGCAACAGAGTGAGACCCTGTCTCAAAATAAATAGATAAATAAATAAATAAAGATTTAAGGTTGAATTTAGTTATACCAGGATTGACAACATGATTTGTATATAGACTATATGTATCACTTTGTCTATATTTCTGAGGGGTTCATGGCTTCAACTATACATTGGAATTCAAGCATAAAAAATTATATTACAACAGAGTTCCATTGTATTTAAATAGGAGAGCACCAAAATAAACTTTTGCCTTTTCCCACCTCACACAAAAGGTTGAATGTTGACATTTCCTTTCGTATATGTGAAGCATTTAATAAAGGTAAAGAAGAGCAGTCCAAAGAAAATACACGGCTGAAAACTTAGAGGGTGATGCTTGATATTCAAGAAAAGAACAGGAAGAGGCTATGTCGTCAGAGGATTTTCCTGCATCTGAGAGGTGCCCTGGTTGACTGGGTGAAAGATTTAGACTACTTCAGAAACTGCTCAAATATGAGTATCTCCTCTACTTTTTTTTTAACTCATGAATTCCAGATTTTTCCCCCTGTATGGGCCTTCTTTTAGTCTTCTTTATTATTGCCTCCTAAACCCTCCACATAAGGACAAAGAAAACTTAAAAGATAAAGAAGAATATAACTGGCAATGTATATTGGTTTAGAAACCTCTTATTCTAAATAGCTCATTTTTCTTTCAGCTCCATGAATACCCAGATCATTAAAGTCGAATAGATGACTTTATAATAATTGGTTATTTTTTATTTCAGAAGAAAAACACAGTTTGGATTTTTTTTTTTAATGGCATGTCCCTGAAAGCATTTATATCAAGCTCTTTGGATTCCAGGAAGGAGTCTGAACGTAAAGAGACCAAGAAGCATTTTCAAGCCATTTTTTTTGTTTATATCGTTTTTTTTGAAATGAAGAGAATCCAATTCCATAGAAAATATCTTGGTATTTCAACTGGAATGAGAACCTCTGGTTTGGAGAGTTCACAGTTCTAATCTGATTTAAGACCAAATTTATTTATATGACAGCTCTTTGTATTTGTCTTACTGGAAAATTTCACAACTAAAGATTTAGGAGAAAAAGGATCAGAAATAAAATTATCTGTAATTCACTAAAAATAAAGAGAAATTAACTAATAAAAACTGTTGTTAACTCTCGTTGAATCTAAAATGCCAAATATAAAATAAACCGTCATGTACACATTCTGAGAATGTAGGGACTCTATTGCTATACACTGGCAAAGGAGATTATGAAACCCCATTATGCCATTCTGATTATAATCTGAGATATACATAAGCACAAAGAAACTCTGGGATTGGAATACTAGAGAAAGATGACCCTCCACACCACAGAAAGAACACTACAGCCCCTACTGTGGCCTGCTTTAACTGTATTTGAGTCCCAGCTGTGATCCTGCTCCTCTCCAAGAAATTAACAGCTCACCTTGTACACCAGGTAGCAGCGGGATGAAACAGGATTGGAACTACCTCTATTGGGAAGACTGACAGGGAAAACACCTTAGCTAGTACAATGCAGTAAAACAGCCCCAGTTAAGCTTCATTTTAAAAATATCATCTTTGGGATTAAATTATTTGGTTTCAGACTCTACGCCACCCTACTCTCTTGAATTGATTCCAGAATAATTGTTTAAGTCACTAATTTTTTTTAACCTTCCTGCCAGGTCTGCTTTTTCCATCAGTACTAATATACCATTTATATTTTTTTGAAGAAGAGAAGAAAGCACTATAAAGACAGCCAAATAAGATGACATATATTATATCTGCTAAAGTCCTGCTATGGAACTGAATTCCTCAGATTTGAAATGTGTCCCCTGAATGTAAAAGACATAAGCAGTCAGTCCTGATGGCTAAAAAAGGCGAATGAGGTAACAGTAACACTGATGGGCTGTTCGTCTCAAATGTCCCATAAATAGAAATGTTAAATTAATTTTTTTCAATCTACAATCTCTCTACTCAAGGAACAAACTCCTCAGTGGTGAGCTGAGGTAAGGTATTTAATAGAGAATGGTTGGAATTTGAGTTTTCTATTTCATGCTCATATTTGGGAACTTCTTGAAGAAATAAAAAGTATACTTAAGTGCTTATTTCCAAAGTTTGCTATACAACTTATGAACAGAGGAGCACACTTTTCTTTGGTGGGGGTGCTTTTTTATCTTCCACTTTCTAATCGGGCCTACTGAAATGACCTCCCTCTGCTGTAGAGATGATGCAGGACAGTTGGGGAAGAGCTTTACCCTAGGCCTGCTGCTGCAACAGCTGGTGGCTTTGGCATTTTCATATAAACATGCAAGCCGAAGAAGAATTTCTCCTTTCTAATTGGCCCCATTCCCCCGTTCCTGGGACATTCCACAATGCCACCAACAATGAAGTGCTCAGAAAGGAGGAATCATTTGTTTATGTGAAAATAGATCCGAACTCCATGAGTGAAAAGAAGAAATAACACAAAGCTTCAAAGACCACAGAGAGAAGTTATAATCAAATCTGGATGCTGTTTTTGAGATCTGGCAGTGCTCCTCCATATACCATATGAATGCTCAGTGAGCTGGAGCCAACTGCCCTTCCTTCTAGCCTGGCCGATCTCATTCTCTGTGCAATCCTGGGTAAACTGCTTGCTGAAGCCATGCCACGGTATTATCTGTGTCAAGCGTGAGTAACACCCTTAGTGACCACCCACTCTCAAACATGAGCAAACCATTTCACTCTCAGGAGTGCTTCATATAAACTAACCCTAAAGTTTATAAAAGTGGTGATCAAAAAAATGCCTTCAGGAGGCAGTATAGCATCGCAATAAAAGGGCATGGATTTCTGAGTAACTCAGAAGTGAATGCAAAGTCTGTCTCTGTGACTTTCTAGTTAAGTGACCTTCCTCGGACTATTTAATTATCTGAGGCTCAGTTAGTTAATCTGTGAAATGGGGACTCTAATATCACACTCAGAGAGTCTATGTGCTGATTAAATACTCCTGCATAAAGCACCTAATTTATATTCAGGCTCACTAAGTGTTAGCAAGTGTTATCAGGTGCGCCCTACAGTAACTAGTCTTATCGTGGTTTATACCATCAGGTGTAGCTCCACATACAGTGCAATACAATGCATAGAATTGTTTTGTGCTGGCTGGGAGGGGTGGTTCATGCTTGTAATCCCAGCGCTTTCGGAGGCCGAGGTCGGGGGATGAGGTTAGGGGTTCAAGACCAGCCTGGCCAACATGGTAAAACCCCATCTCTACTAACAACAAATACAAAAATTAGCTGGGCATGGTGACAGGTGTCTATAATCTCAGCTACTGAGGAGGCTGAGGCAGGAGAATCACTTGAACCCGGGAGGGAGAGGTTTCAGTGAGCTTAGATTGTGCCACTGCACTCCAGCCTGGGCAACAGAATGAGACTCCCATCTCAAAAAAAAAAAAAAAAAGAAAAAGAATTAAGAATTGTTTTATGCTTCTTCCCACCAAAGATATTACTATAATTCAGTCTGGGGGAAATCATGTTTGAAGGCTTGAGGCAACCCTGAATTACAGCAAGTTAGTTTTCTCTACAATTTCTGCTCCTAAGAAACATGAAAATGTAGGCATCTTTTTTAAAAGAAAAATAATCTGTTGACACCAGATGTTATCAGGAAGAAAAGTACCTTCCTGAGTCTTTATCCAAATAACGCCACTGATTTCTCCATATCATGGCAGCCAAATCACCCCTACTGTTAAATACTGTTTCCCTAATATATTTCAAGTTTCCCTTTTGGTGGTAAAAGCCTGTTTCTTCTCATTTGCCACATTAGGCAATTAATTGGGTATTTATAGGCAGCTATCATAAACCTCACTGTCACTGCTACTAGTCATACATCTTAAATTCCCCACATCTTGCTACTTAAAACCTACCCCTTAATCACCTCATCATCTTTGTCACATTTTTAAAGTTTCCTTCCACTTAATCAACTCCATTTTCTAAGCTAGAGTATGAACAATTGTGCAGAATTCTCCTCGTGCAGCTTTACTGAGGCTCAATGAAGAGGAAATGTTTTCTTAAGTGATTTCTTTAGATCCCAGGATAGTTTTTGCTTCTAGTGCAAGAGCATCACCGTGTGAGCTATTCCTGATTTGCACGTCAGTGTTGCCCTCAATCCATTCCATTATTAATGCCTTTCCTTGTCAAATGAGGTGCTTCTGGTGGGGGCTGAGCCCGCTAGGAGTGAAATCACCACCCCTCACTGGAGGTCTCTTAGCCACACCGGCTCTCCGGGGCATGGTCCTGGCCCACCCTCTCCTGCCCAGTATTCATGGGTGTTCAGCTCTCATAGCAGAAAGAACCCACTTCTGACATTCCTCGGGACCATTGCTCCCTTGAGCTAAAAAACAAGAGAAAGTCCTGACCCTTGGAGGATGGTCAGTTTTCTTATTTGATTTCCTCTTCCTTTGTTAGCATAATCCAGCCAATTTCTTCAATAATGACCATTACAACTTGTCTTATGTGGCTCCAAGGGACACATGTTCCTAGTGGGGTGACCCACAAATCACTTTTCCACAGGATCTTAATAAGCGATCTGGGGGAGAAAGGGCTCTGCTGTCAAATAACTTCGGGAAAGATGGTCTTCAATATCTCCCTCTTAGAGAGGCAAACACATCTTAAGCTATCAATGCTTCTGAGAAATATCAAAGTAAAGAAAACTTACTGACCTTTGCTTAATGCAGGTTTCCCAAAGTTGTTTGACAAAAGGGTCATTTTGTGGTGGGACAACTATTACTATTTCAGCAAACTAGGGTCCTCTAGGCAGGGAACATTTAGGAAATGCCCTATCATGGACCCCTCTCTAACTTACCCTAAACAAGCTGTTACAGTCTCATCTATGACCTCTGCATTATTTTCACCTGCATGATCTGTCTGAAAACAACAACTTTGGAGGAGGCTTTCACACTGCATGGTCTCCACTGACTTTATGCACAAAATATTTATCCAAGAGCTCCTACTTGGAAAACAGACAAAGGGGTCAGTTTGGTCTTGCACACATCTGGCAGTGACAGTCCCAGGATCTCGCAGTCCACATTGTGTCTTATTTGATTGGTCACTGTCACATGCCCCATTACACATTGCTTCTTGCCCAGCCAGGACTTGGCACTGAATAAACACTAGATAAATATTTGTTGAACAAAAGAATGATTTGTTTTAGTGTATTTCTGAAAGAAACCTGCATGACTGTTTTAAGGTTTAGTGATTGAAAAATTAATCATGTGTCTAGTTTTATTTTTCCCCAAGACTACCTGTTACTGTAGATGAAGATATGAGTTTATTAACTATCTATACTGTGTTTCCACGTAATGTGCTGAGCACTGGATATATATTATTATTTATTTATTGTAAGTTGCAGTATTTGCTCTTCCTGTTACAGGTAAGAAAGCTGCCACTGAAACACATGAGATAGGGTGTCAATTATCTCCAAGCATAAATTGCAAAAGCAGGCTTTGAGCTCAGGACTCAGTGACTAAACCTATATGCTCTCCATTCTAGCCTGTTCTGTATGCACACCACACATAACATCCTACATGTACACATGAAAACATCATAGAAGTTAATATTTTTACAAATCATGTTTTTATTATAGCTGAAAATACGTATAGAATGAAATTTGCCATTTTGGCCATTTTTTTAAGTGCACACTTTAGTGGTACTAAGGACATTCACATTGTTGTGCAACTTCACTGCCATCCACCTCCAGAACTTTGTCATCTTCCCAAACTGAAACTCTGTACTCTGTAAACACTAACTCCCCCTACCCCTCTCCCTCCAGCCCCTGACAACCACTAGTCTACTTTCTGTGTCTATGACCTTGACTACTCTAGATACCTTACATGAAATCACACAGTATTTGTCACTAATTTATTTTTAAATTTTTCTGGCCATAGAATCAACCACATGCTTGGGGAAGAAAAATCATCTTAACTCTATTATACCAACACAACATTGTTTGCTGTTTAATTAATGCTGCTTGAAGGAATTGAGCTCTAACTTTGAAATAAAACCAGCCCCAGGTGAGCAAGAGGAAATTTGCCCACACAGCACCATGGCCACAGAGATCACTAGAAAGATAAAAATTCTGGGTGATTCCAGGAGGCAGCTTAATATCTTGGGTCTTTTGATGATTGAAATCTGCATATATAACCCAAACATGTTTCCTTTATTCCCCTTCCAAAAAGTATTTCTGTTAATGTGTGAAAACAGTACAAGTAGGGGGAAATGTAATCCACATGTTTTGGTGCATTTACACTTATATGCTCTTGAGAATATCAACATGGCCTAACAATACATTTTCTGATGCCTGCTCCTTCTTTTTTTTTTTTTAATAGAAACACAATTACCAACTTTGTAAAAAGCAAAAAGAAAAATGTAATCCTAAAATAGATAATCCCAAAATAGACAGGTAATCCCAAAATAGATAGGCTGAATCTACCTTTAAATCCTTAATATGTAAATATTATTTAAATAAATTTCCAGACTGATCTTCAAATAAAACATTTAAAATATATCCAGCAGCCTTTAAATTAGAGACTAATGTAAATAAGGTTTAAAAAAAACCTCAATAGTTAGTTCAACTTCCCTTTTTGACTCAATTTTAGGAGACAATAGTAAATAGAGAAAAGAGAATAGATTTAAAATATACTCAGAGCTGGGTTTGAATTGCAACACTAACATTGGTTGGTGTAGCAACATTCAGTAAATCTGCATTTTCTCATCTGTAAAATGGACATAGTAATATGGCTTACTGAATTGTCCTGGAGAAGAAACAAATGTTGTATATAAAGTATTCATATACATACCACATATACAGAAGTACTAACCAGATGTTTATTTACTTATATTCCTTCCTCTCAAATTTGAATGCTCCACAGCAACTATGACATTAGAACCTATTTACAAGATACGGTTATATGCAGCACAGTGAAGTGCATTTTTCCATTAAATTAAAAGGATGAAAAGACTAATCCCATTAGAACAAGAAAACAAGGCGCTAGAAGCTGAAGTCAGTTATTTAAGGTTACACATGAACTTGAAAGCCCAGCAACAAAGAGAAAGCAGAATTAGTCTTTGTTGCTGATATTCATTAAGTCTACGGAGGGTAGTGCTTCTCTAGCTTTTTGTGGCTTCAGCATCTTCTTGGTACACTTTCATTTCACCACATCCCCACCTAAAATGCCCAAAGTGTCCTGTTATTAATTTTGTTCATTTTTAATTTGATTAAAATTTGGTTTTCGCTTAACTGTTTGAAAAGCTATGCCTTCTTGAAATAACCCGGGATTTAGAGCTCTTAGGAACACTTCAAACAGACACAAGGGCTGTAAGTAGGTTAGACTAATTGGCAACCCACTCCAAGGGGCACACAGCCGTCTCTGACTTACACAATGTTCAGATAAAAGGCAAATTAGGGAAGCATTTATAGGTCCCTCAGGCCCCTCTTCCTATGTGGTGTTAGAACATGTTACTTAAAGGAGGAATCCAGAGACACGCTGACTGCTAATGCCATATCCAGATAAAGATACGAAACACAAAAATATGGTTTCAATAAAGCTGATATATACAGGACAAATAAGATTCACTCCAGCTGAGGAGAAAGCAATAAGGCCCACAGACCTAGCTCAGTGACCCCAAATCCTGAAGGTCTGGGGGTGATATGAAAAATGGGATATTGTACATTTTCTATTGATCATAGTAAGGCATCTGGAGGCTTTTCTTTATCCCCTTTACTACCATTTCTTTATCTCCACCAACATCTTTTTAATATTAATGTAACATTGTGTGCATTGTGTGCTTAGTCAAAATTAAACTATGATCCTTTTAAATAAAAAGATGGCTGGCTCCATTAATATTTTATCTGACTAAGTCTTCTTAATCAGAATACTTCGTGACATCTTAAGGTCTGATATTAAAAAAAGAAACTTCCATGAAATCCAGCCCAATTTATCTCTTCATGCACAGAGTCCCTTCTTGGTAATGCTGAAGGAAAGCAAAGCCATCCTCTTTGAAAAAGGATTAAAATGACTTCCTGTCCAGCCATGAATAAACCCAGCAGCAAAGCCAAGCAACTCACTCCTAGCTGATGCAGCTGATGCCACTTGGAGGCAAAGATAATGTCACTTCTTGATTCTTCAAGCTGAAGCCATGACATTGAAGTCCAAACTGGAAGATAATTTTAAAACTTTTGTATTTAGCTATTGTAAGGTATTTGTTTTTACTTCTCTAATCAGTTTACATGTCTAATTAAATTTAATTAATTTAATTTATTCCCTAAAAGCTCACCATAAAGTCAGTACTTAAAGTTGATCCAGAAAGACTTCTTTGGGTACTCAGTGAAAGTTGGCTGCAGCTAATATACCAGGAATACAATCAAGAACTGATGAAAATTTCTGATACATCTTCCGACACAATCACAAAAATGGTATACCATCATTTAGCCTTCCACTCTTCCTGTGGCTTTTTATTTTTGTTTTACTTTTGTTTTGATTAATATATTCAGGTTAACATTCAGTGGTCCACTCAGATTATGGTGGTCCACTCAGATTACGATCTGAAGGATCGTTCACTCAGATTACGATCTGAAGGATCGTTCTGCATAGAGATACTGGAAAAAATCCCAAATAATGTATAAGTCCAATTAAATATTCCCCCAGGAAAATTCTTGACCATAAATATGACTTCCTAGTAGTGAAAACTTACTCTGCACCCCAGGAAATCATTGATAACTTAGGGCCAATTTGCAATAACAGTTTCTTGTCTGTTAGACACATTCACGTATCGGGAAACTCACTAGGGTCTAGGTTGATGAGGATATGTTGCAAACGAACAACTGAGTTCTTGGCAGCTTTCCAAGTCCCAGCTAACAGAAACAAGAATTCCCAGAGCATGAAAGCCCAGGTCTCACAAAATATTTCTTCCTCATGCCACAGATAAGCAGAGTTGATGGAGATCCCTGAGCTGTATTAGTGACAGTAACTTGGCTCTGGGAGCTTCTCTGGTGCCTGATGGAAAGACATTCTTGGGGATGCAATTCCTGGGGATGCAATTCACGCGTTCTTTGTTTCCTCCCTACTCTCCTAGGAAGGAAAATCACTGTGCTATTCATTTCTCACAGAACAGTAACAATGTCTACTATCCCATCTTATTGTTATAGGACTTCCAGAGAAGACTGAAGGCACTCAATAGCAAATCACCTGAGATACACTGATTGATTTCACTCTCAGTACCCTGCCATGGGTTAAGGATTTAATAATGTTAAAAAAATAATTGAGGACTTTAGGAAGTACCCTAGCTAGTCTATTTGAAAATTCACTTTCCTGCCAGCTTTCTCTCATTTTGTTGACAGACTATAGAAACTTCCTTTCATCTCTTTCCTCTTTTTGCAGCTTAACCTGGTCCCTAAAGGAGTATGCTCTTTCTAGAAGATAGATTATGCACTACGCAAAACATGAAAACTTTACACACTTTTCCTGTTGTCATCCGAAAGGTCTTTCTACCTGAAAGAAATAACATATCTCACCTTTCATTCTCACATTGGTTTTACATAGAATTACTTATGAGCATCAGCATACTTAAACTTTATGGAGAGATATATGCTGAAACTTTGGTTCCTCTTAATTTTTCTTTTTCCCCAGTGAGATTTGTGACAGCCTTCCCCATTGCTGTTATCCATTATAGAAATTTAACTGCACTTTGAGGACATGTGATTTCAGAAACATGATCTAATTTTCTACCCAAAGGGAAGAAAAAAAGCTAAAAGTAACAGGGTAAGGCAAAGTCTTGTGTATCATAGAAAGGCAGAATTGTAACACATGGAAAATACAAGGCAGTTACTCCATTTACTGTATGGGCTTCAAACGGAAAACAAACTAAATAAGTAAAATAAATCGTTATCCGAGAGCTTCTGCAGGTAACCAGTCCATTAATAACAATTGAATACTGAATAAATTAATCATAAATCATGTTTTTGATTATCTAATAGTTTTCTACTGTAATCATCATCCAAAAAATGTTAAGTACCTAGCTGGCACAGAGGGTGCTGGTTAGACTTCAAATTATGACATTTTTGCCCTCCAGGAGCTTATGAAGGTATACTATCTCAAACCCAGAGACGTGTTTTAGATCATTAGTTACAAAACATCCTGCAAAACATTCAGAAATAAAATGTGTCAGATAATAAAATAGAGAAGTACATTCAACTTTATAAAAATTCACCTTAAAATCCAAACATCATTATTCTAATAATTTGATTCAAACTACACTAATGCATGGTGGTGACTATTATTTCTGCATCCAACACCCACTAGTTAAAAATTGCTGCAGGTTCCAAATGTGAATATTAAACTACTGTGGAGAAAATATACTGAAGAACTTGGAGCTGTTTTCTGAAAAACACAGATCAAGGGACCAGCAGGCAGAAGTAATTCAATTTCAAATCCTTTTGCATGTATGAAAGACTGCTTCTCCTTCACAGCGCAGACACGCTCACCGCTGAAACACTTCCCAGAAGTGCAACTAGAATCAAATGACTGCAATGCACATTCACAAGAAGTATCTGAAAAAGTTTATGGTGAGAAACTGCAGAGCTACACATCAAACTCTATTCCAATGACACCCTTTGAAGTTTGGCGCTCAGCACCAATGCTAACTGGCACCTCCACAGTACATGCAAGGACAGCATGCTCCACTGTGACTCAAAGGCCAAAGCCTGGTGTCATTGCAAGAAGAAGATGCAAATGGTGAATGGCTTAGTGGAAACTGGCCATCCTTTGGAATGGTAATAACTCATGCAGGATCCTCCCACTAAAGTCGCAAATAAGGTGAAGTTTACGTAATGGCCAATCTCCTGGTGCAGAAATGCTGAGGTGTCAACCTTAATGTGCTTTTTTAAATTACTGTAATTAACAAATACAAATTTCTATCAATTTCACCATTTAAAATTTAGGACACTATGAGTTTTACAAAAGTCTTCAGCAGAGATAGCAATTACCCCTAAAATCAGTCCATGAGAACACCTGCTAAATCAGTGGTGTCTATCAAAGCTCCACTTCCAAGTCCTACGCTCACTCCTCAGACAGTAGGAATCTCAGGGATCCCAGCATAGGCATCTTTGAACTCTTCTGATTTGTATTTAACATGATTATTAGCTCTATTTTAGAACTTATTCATCTGGCCTCTGGCTCCCTCTCTGGGGTCACTGTGAGCTTGCCCCCTTCCTATTTCTCCACTGGAGTACTTTCTCTGCTCCTCCAGGGTGCCATGCACTCACATTGTTCCTGTATGTTTGCATTTTTTTACATTACACTATTTAATTGAAGAATCGTTGGCACCACTGATATATCATAGGATCATTACATCTATTTAAAAACTATTTGCTCAAATTTTATTGTGAAAACATTTTATTCTATGTACAATAATGTACACAAATTTAAACAGGTCATCAAAGAGACCTGAAGTAATTAAAGAGGTATATTTACAGTAGCACATCACAGTAAATGGAAAACCACTCACAGATTCAACATTGATACTGTTTTTGCATGTGGTTACACACTGGAGGTTAAGCATACACTTCCCTTCTCAGAGAAACCTTTCTTCAGCCCACACATTCGATGAGGTCTCCCTGGTATGTGCTCCCAAAGCCTCGAGCTGTAGCCTCTGATTCTCCAAGGAAACACTCAACCTACTTTACCATGTTCATTGTTTATGCCTGTTTCTCTGGCAAAGCATTAGCTCCATGAGGGTCTGGTCCTGTCCAGTTTTCTCCCCGGAGCTTATGTAGTGTACCAGACACAGTAAATTTAGTTAGGTTAGTTGTGGGGGGAAGGGGAGGGAACATTTGAGGTTTTAGCGCTCAACATAGGTTATATTAATTAATTAAGAGCAAATTAGTACATTGTGCCTACAATGCCGACACTCCTATTATTAAGCTAATGGTGAGTTCAAACTAACAACCACTCCCCTCACTGAGGGCTCTTAAAAAGTGAGAACACTGGAGCCGGGCAAGGAGACACATGACACCTGTTCTCACTTATAAGCCCATGGATAGTTCATTTCTCCTTGTCTCTCTTCACTTTTAACTGTATAATAGGCTTTAAAGTTCAATGAGAGAGTATTTAATTAATAATATACTAAATAAAGAAAAAATAGCATTAGCATAACTAAAACTCATACTTAGAGATAATTCATGAGTGTAACTAGTTTGTATGCTTTAACTATGTCATCTGTAAACACAAATTACATGTCTTTTCTAATTCTTTATTATAGGTTGAAGATGACAGAGAATGATATGAAAGGGAGTATTTGCAATAGATATAATTAATAAAGGAAATAGTTTAGATCATACCACTTATCGTATTTTAGTAATGGTAATGATTACAAAGATTGAAACAACGTACTCAATGGCTGAAATAATTATTTTCTTTAAGTAGCCAAGAGGGATTTGTAAGAGGTAAATAATTTCCCATCCTTGCCCAAAGTATATGAAACATGAATTGACCAGTATCTTTAATGTATTAATCAATAAGCTCTCATCCGAAGGAATGCTATGTAAATTTATACAACTCTAAAGAAGGCTCCATAAATATCACATGATTTACTGCTGCTTTTAAGAGACAAGCTTCTGGTAATGACTAAAATACTAAGTGCTTCAGGCAAATTAGTGCGACATATAGAAAATTCAGTACTGGTTGCAAGAAGTTCAATGCTAATAAGATGGTAATGCTAATAATGCATTACTAATGCTAATAATGTGTAAATCTATAGAACTATGCTATCTACAGCAATTCAAAATGTGTCTCCACTAGTTAACTAGAAAACAGTGTTGCAAAAGTCACCTTTAATTCTAGCCTGCGTTTCTTGTTTTGGCAGACTTACCGCACTGAGATATTGTGAGGAAATCTGAGTTATTTCTAAAGCATTTATGAGTTTCCCAATGGGGACATCCCCAACAAAGAAAAGCAGACCTATCATAGATAAATAAAATCAAGGACAAGTAGAATCCACAGGCAAATTTTAAATTTACTTACTGATAAATTCCTTTTGCATTTAGTAACTCTTGTCCTGCCTACGTAGCCTCTTATTGGGCTACACTGAATTAGGAGATACAATAGCCTTTTCTTATCTGATATCTATAGGCAGAATTGTCATTCCCCTCTCATGAGGAATCCAGATGTGCTGCCCTCAAAAGACACTCAGATTCTAATTCCAAACATAAACTAGACTCATCCATGTAATCCCAAATCTGGGAATTCCCATATTGATAATTCTATAGAAAGAATACAAGATAACAAGATGACTAAGCCCTATAAACATTAAACAAAAATAGAATTTTCCAAAGGGAGACTAAAAAAAAAAAAAAAGGAGAAAGAAATTGCTATAGATCTGAGAACTTTATTGTGATCAACTGAATTTTTTGCTCCAATTATTTACTTCTCGCTGTGCCCACACCCCTCACCATATAACTTTAAAATTTCTCTCAGAAAGGGTCACATGTATTTCCCCACCCTTCTGGGTACAGCCTAAAACTTGCTTTTGGCCGGGCGCGGTGTAATCCTAGCACTTTAGGAGGCTGAGGTGAATGGATAACCTGAGGTCAGGAATTTGAGACCAGCCTGGCCAACATGGTTAAAACCCGTCTCTACTAAAAATACAGAAATTAGCCGGATGTGGTGGTTCATCCCTGTAGTCTTAGCTACTCAGGAGGCTGAAGCAAGAGAATCACTTGAACCTGGGAGTTGGAGGTTACATTGAGCTGAGATTGTGCCACTGCACTCCAGCCTGGGCAACAGAGTGAGACTCTGTCTCAAAAAAATTAATTAAAAAAATAAAACTTGCTTTGATCAGTAAGATGCAGGCAGAAGGGTTTGCCAGCTGTATACCGACATCTTACATGGCACTGTTGTTCCTCTTTGCCCTGATGTTCTGTAGCTGTGACCCTCAGAACAGCAGAAGAGACACATGGATTGGAAATGACTCCAAGCACAGGCAGGAGCTAACCCTGTCCAGTCCTGGAACTAGAAACAAAGGTACCCAGCTGAGCCCAGCCTATATGAAACCACCCAGCTAATCCACATGCATGGGATAAATAAATGCTTATGTTTGAAAACCATTAAGAATTTGAGGTTATTTCTTACACAGCATTCTTGTGACAATGGCTACCTGATACATTTATAAATTAAAGTGAGCAAAAGAAATATTCTTCCCTTTTAGTAATCTGAAAAGAATATTTCCCTCTTCCTGAGATGTAGATTTCATTTATTTACTATGAAAGTCAGCAAATTAATGCCTGATTGATTGAAAGAGTGTTACATCCAATGACTTCATTTAGATTGGCCACTGACACTTTTTCCCTCCTTATCACGCTAATAATCATATTGACTTACAAATGCATACCCTTTCTCTATTGTGTTGGGGATGGCAACCCCTGTATAACTTCATCTGTATACTTTTGGGGTTAAGTGATCACTGGTTCTTGAATTGTTCTTCAAGGCCCAGGCTTCTCATAAGAGATGTGTGGAAGACCACAGCACGGTGGGCAGAAAAGGAAAGCTAAACAATGTGAATGCTAACCTATCAATCAGCACAACTCTGTTTCCATCTGTGTTAGCTATGGATTCTTCATGTAGAAAATCAGTTTTGCTGTTTAAATATCAAGAAGTACTAGACCAGATGCTTTCTAAAGTCTTCTAATACTCAAAGCACTATGATTACATTTTTTATTTTGACCACCCCCTTGTCTTTATTTCTATTCCCATCAGCCGAATTTAAGACACTATTACCTAAACTCCTATAATCACTTCCTAACCTGACCCCTTGCTTTGAGTTGTAAATTGTATCCTCTTATTCTCCTGCTTAAAATGAGAGAAAACCCAATTTTAGCAGGGCCCCCAGGCTCTCCCTGTCTCTCCAGTCTTATTTCCTGCCCCACTTCCCCACCTTTCATCCTGGCTTAGAACACACCCTACTCTTTCTCACCTTGGGGTTTTTCTCCCATGCTGTTCCCTCTGCTGGAAATGTTCATCCTCTATGCTTTTTGCCCTTCAGTGTCATATTATAAGTCAGCCTCTCAGAGAGACTTTCTTCTATCACCTAAACTATAGAAGGCCCCACCTGATCCCTATCATTCTCTATGACAGCACATTCTTCTTTTTTTGCACTCATGATTTACAGTTATAGAAACATTTGTTGGTTGTTGTATCATCCAACTTTCTATTAAGTATCAGCTCCAGGTGGCCAGGGGTGAAGTTATCTGGTTTATTTTTGTATTTTTAGGACCCAAAGCAGTACCTGGCACATAGTATATACTCAGCAATATAGATGAGTGAATGAACTAATGAACTTCTTAGCTTTTGTCAACAATTTTTCTACCACTTTTCTATACCATATAACACTTCCCTATGTCTGTCATTTGCTTATACCTGCTCTCTTAGTTACTGTCCTTAATCCATGCATAATGTTCCTTATGTTCTTAAACATCAGAATTTTCTCTTCAACTTTCTTTATTCATCACACTTCTCTCTTCTTACTCTTTTCATGTGCCAGTGGTCACTATCTGGTAGGTTATGGGAGATTATTATAAAGCTGACCCCAAGTTTTAGAATTAGATTCTATTTAGGATAAAATTAACAATAACAGTCCTTCAACAAATGAGATCAGATACCTGTAGAAGCAAACGCTCTATGCTACCTGACTGAGGTGACTGAGGAGTTTGGGAAATAACTAAATTCCAAGCACGATTACCAGGAAATGGTGTTGGGAAAAACAATAACAAAAGTTATATCCTGGCTAATTGTATTAACCTCCATCAGAAGAAAAAATAAATTAGTGCATGGTTTGTGTATAGTCTAGAAAACATGGACACAATGAATAAATAATGTGGAATCCCATTGCTGGAAGGTGGGTTTTCCAGCAATGCCTGGAACAGAGAAACAACAGATCTGATAAAGGCTGTGTGGGGGAAATGTATTGCTCACAAGCTCTCACTACAGTTTAAATGCACAACCTAAGAAGATGCTCTGAGAGTAGGCATGAGGCTACTGGCTGCTGAAAAGAGAGCTCCCTCTGCAAGTGAGGAAGCTGGCATTTCAGCTTAGGCAGCGGTTTCTGGTGAGTTGGTTTAGTATGAGTCAACTTACGAAAATTCAATCTATTCTGGGTGTACTGAAAACATTTAGTTTCTTGATCTGTAAAGCCAAGATCCATACCTTAAACCACAGTTCTGAAAGAAAATGCCCAGGCCTGAGCAGTCAGTAGCCTTCCTCGGACTCTAGCCACATCTTACCAGACTTTCTTTCCAATTCTCATATGAACCACACTCTATTTCTTATTATTGGCCATACCTATTGCTATCAATCTGTTGATAATTACATGATGTACTTTTGTGAGCACCTGATTAGACAAAATGGAATTAAGAAATGCAAGCATTTTTTGTCATCGTGGCAAACTGACACACACTCCTTAGAGCTAAGACACAATGTTGTAGCCTCAGCATACATTTCTGTGAGTGTAGCCCTAGGATTCCCCTTTTACCCAACATTATAAATTCGGATTATGTCTCGGAAAGCTGTTTGGGAGATCATAAGCTGCCTGTAGTAAACAGCACATGGGACAATTAATAAAGGAAGGTGTTAGAGAAAAATACCAAAACTTTTCAGACCTGGGATGGAAATCTTCCCCACAGTTGGATGCTCCATCTCCATAACGAGGCCATTGTGTAATACCTGAAAAGGCAAAAACAGAGAGAAAAATAATTTACAAAATAAAACCATCTTCAATTGCAAAGTATGGACAGCCATCTATTCAGTCAACATCAAAGAAAGATATGGCAAAACACAGAGATGTTTAAAATTTTCATTTGAAAGTAAATATTTGAGGTAAAAATAATGTTTCATCTTATAATATATCAAATGAAGCCAAAAAAGACTAGAGGATTCACAGACTAGAAAACATTTCAGTAAGACCTTCCCACTCTTAAAATTTTTATTTGCTCCTAAATATAGCAGATTATTTCCTCTCTTTCATCTATGGGTGCTCCCCTAATATTAAAACTCAGCCGTGTGTGTAGTCCCAGCTACTCGGGAGGCTGAGGCAGGAGAATTGCTTGAACCTGGGAGGCGGAGGTTGTGGTGAGCCGAGATTGCACCACTGCACTCCAGCCTGGCGCCTGGCAACAGAGTGAGACTCTGTCTCAAAAAAACAAAAAAACTCAGCCTTTTCCTGCATTATCTCATGGTAGGACTTGGCCAAGGTCAAGAAACAGGACCTCGAACAGAACAGCACACTGGGGTGGCACACATGCTCCTGGAAATCTGTTCAGCAGAAGGTATAGGAAGTCAGTCCACTTTGAAGAATAAATCAGAGTATCCAGAAGGCTCAGTGACTGCTGGAGGTAGAAGGATTCAGGGTTGCTGTGACAAGCAAATGAGCAGTTGACAGCAAACCCAGAGAAGACTCAGGTCAGAGGTGTGTGCAGGAAAGCTGAACCAGGAACGTTCTCCATGGTAGTCAAAACTTTAATAAGACTAGAGTTCAGAAACAGGATTCCAGGATCCTGGATTAAAAAAGCCAGAGACTTCATCCCAGAAGGCTGATTAGGTTCTCATGCAATGGGACTGAGATAGGTATCTAGTGTGCCATCACGAACATAAGGTAGCCTTGGCTTGGGATTAAGATCTAAAGCCAGTTACTAGTGCAGGGACATTCTACCAGTGTCTGACTAGAGATATGTGACTTGATGCTGAATCACTTGACTACTGAAATAAAGCAACTTAAATCCCTGGCAAATGAAGCCTGGAAATTTTCCTGGGGGGAAGCAAAAAGACAAAATCTGCAGTGCCCTCCAACTATAGGTAGTGGATGCACTGAGTGCATGGAACCAAATTCTGGGACATAAGTGTTGAATTATTAGAGACAAAATGTTCTGTGATACACAAATATAAATGCAAAAAGTTTTTTTCTTTCTTTTTTTTTTAAACCATTAGAGGCTACCTGGGTATACTGTCTTAAAGAATCCAACATCTATCACTAGAACCTCAGTTAGACATTTATGGGCATCTTATATATAAATTGTGTTTCACCTGCACTATCTACCAAGCAGAGAACCTCTCTCTTACTGTCCTGTATGTGCATCTAAAGGAAAGAAGTATTTTGGTGGCACATTAATTCTTACAGACCACAATTTTATGCCAGCATTCCAAAGGGTGGCAGTTATAATGGTTCTACAGCATTTTGAGCTTCAGGTAAAAGCAAGATTTGCATATCTACCTTCTTACCATAATCTATTTGCAGAGCAAAAGAGCATAGAATAAAGAAACTAATAAAAATGTTTTCTCACTTTGCAAAACTCAGAGAAAGAGCTCAAATTTCTTGGGTTTTATTCATTTCTGGTGAGTTTTTTGTCACATCATAAAACAAATCAATAAGACAACTTCATGAGTGACTTTTTAAGTTTAGAATTACAGTTTTGCTATGGCTAAATATTCCAGCTGCCACTGGTTTCTTTGGAAATGGTTACCACTTTTTGGGTGATGCTCTTTAAACGATGTCAACCTCCCTCATTGAGGATGATAACAGACCACACAGAGATTCTTTCTTTTGGGATCACCAGGTTTGTACTCAAGAGCTGTCCAGATAAAATTCTCGCCAGTGTTAGAATTGTGCTATAATTTAATTCTGGTGTGGCTCGTTCTCAGCACCCGCCCCGCACAGCTTCCTTCTATGTGGGGGTGGGGGCTAAATGCCAACGGGAGGTGCTAAATCTCAGTTCTACTGAGGACAGGAACAAAAATACTGAGCTAAATTTCACTCAAAACAATTATCTGCACACTGAATCATTCTTCTCTCCTCGTATCTCTGTTGCCCTCCTGACTACCTCTTTGTAATAACACTGCAGTGCTACTCACGAAAGACAAAAGTGAGTGTTCTTAGCTAAATATAACTTAACTGATAGTGCTGAAATTAATTAACGCTGAATTTTAATCATGTAGCAAACGTTAAGTGTCAAACGTGAAAGGGTAGTTGGTAAAGGTCAAGGGACATATGTCAAAGTTTTGTGAAGCAAAAACTAACAGTTGATCGAAATTTTCCACAGAAGCAGTTTAAGCAGTGTACTTTCTCCACCCCTATGCTGATTGCTGTCTATATAGGATATTTTCAATATGAAACTTTAACCTTGTCAATGCCTTTGCATGAAACCCATTCCGTTTTAAGCAAAAATGTAAATTCTTCTTATGTTCGGCAGAGGACGTTAACTGCAGTTTCTCATTTGCTGTTGCATGCATACTATTATTAGGTAGATGGGCTGGTCTGAGCCCCATGTTCAGAAGGAACTGATATATTCCCCTGCTTGGCTGCCACCCACCTTTTAATATAGAGTGTGAAGTCCATACGACTCCATAGGCTTTCTTTGTGAATCAGGTCAGAATATCCCAGAGAACAATGTGAGCTGCAGCAGTGCTGTCCCTGGAAACCCTGCCTAATGACTTGGAATCTTGGAAAACTCTCCAGCCTTGTTTGTGGGGCGAATCCTGCTCTGCTTAGTAACATATTAGAGGATTTCAGAACCCAGGAAGTCTGTCTGAATTCTAACATAAATCTCTCCTGCTTCATTACCCTTTCACATTTGACATTTAACTTTGCTATATGATTAAATTTGTCTCCTCTAAACTCCATTGGAAATGAAGGAACAACCTGTTACTACCATTTGTATAACATTTTTTGAAGAATGGTAACTAAACATTTCCTTGTTCTTTTCTCATCTGGCCCCAACACCCCAACCTCTATCACCTTAACCTAGAAATTCAATTTAAAAATGTTTCGTTTTCTAACAATCAACTGCTACAATTTCCCTTAAAATTTTCATGCCTTAAAGAGAGTTTCATGCCTTGGTGCTAGGTCTGACCATTCAGGGCATTCTTTGTTGCATATTGAGTTATTTCAATAAATGGCAGGGAATTTCTCTAGAATTTTGTACTGAATTTTGTTCATTTGGCAATGTCTTTCGTTTCTACTATTATCTCCTTCATTTTTCTTATTTTACCCTTCCTAAGTCTTTCATGGTTTCATGGCTCTTCTAAATTCCATTTCTTCTCCTTGAAATTTCAAAAGCCTATTCTTGACAAGAATAGAATTGTAGACAGTGCACCAACCTCTTTAGCAAAATATCAGGCCTATTTAAAATAAGGTCTCTCTCTTTCTCAAGTGTTTTACAGATTGACAGCCTAATGACAGAGTCAAATGGTAATGTATTAATGATGGGGGGAAAGAGTAAAATGTATACCTTAAAGTAAAGTGGGAAATAAAAGTTTAAGTGAAAGAAAGTCTTTTTATAAAGTCCTATGGCAGAAATTGCAGAAGAAAAAAAATGTAATATAGGACTAGTAAGACAAAAAATGCAAAAAATAAAAATCGATACCCTTTCTAGAGACCATGAAAATATTTATGGAAAGTGAAAGAGGAATACTCAAATGAAAAGACATGAAATTACATATACAAATGATATTTAGTAAAGACTAACCGTCTTTTACATATCAGAATCAAAGTAATACCACCAATGGCATTAGCAATAATGCACAAAAGAGAACTGACCTATCTATTCACTGTGAATAGTGATATGAACTATTCATTCAATACAACAAACACCACAGAGCACGTATATGCTAGGCACAATGAAGGAACTGGCAGTAAAAAGATGAATGAACTTGCATTAAAAATGTATGTAATTAGAAGAGAGGGTACAGAATAAGAGAGCTTTTTAATAACAGTCATGTAAATTTTTATAACACAGTTTAAGCTCCAAATCCAGTGAGGAGCAAGTAAGTAACTCCGCCATTACGGAAAGAAGTTAAATGACCTAGGTCAGGGAGGTTAGTAAAGACCAGAGAACAAAGATAATACTGAAATTAGATGTTAAGGTTAAAAACAACAATGACAAATGTAATAACAGCAGGTGCTACTCAACAAAACTCCTGAAGGGTCAAGCATTGTGTTAGGAGCTAAAGCTTTGTTCATTTAATCCTCTCATTAACCAGACTAGGTAGGAATTATTATTATCTTCATCTCTACTGATAAGGTGTTAGAAACCTAGAGGGGCTAAGCACTTGTCCAAGATTTCACAACTACTAAGTGACTGATCTTGGACTATAATTTAGGTGTGTCAAATTTAGCCAGGTTCTTGGTAGTTAGAGACAAAAAAAAAGGGGGGGGGGAAGCATTATTTGATTTACCACTAAAATAACTAGCTGATGTGGTCAATTCTGTATAACAAATTAGTCACTTCAGTGGGGAAAGAAAATCAGCCAAACGGATTACATGGCACCATGTGGTCCTATTAGTTAATAAACTGAGCTGTACCCTTGCAGGAAGCCAAGGATACTCTGGCACCACGGATGCAAAGGCTTTGAAAACTGGAAGGATTTGAAGGGGATGGACCCAGTGGGTGATCTTGGGCAAGGCACTTAAGTACTCTTAAGGCTCAGAATCCTCATCAGTGGCCAGGCGTGGTGGCTCATGCCTGTAATCCCAGCACTTTAGAAGGCCAACGCAGGCAGATTACCTGAGGTCAGTAGTTCGAGACCAGCCTTGCCGACATGGCAAAACCCCATCTCTACTAAATAAATAAATAAAAATTAGACAGGCGTGGTTGTGTGCGCCTATAATCTCAGCTACTCAGAAAAATCGCTTGAACCCAGGAGGCGGAGGTTGCAGTGAGTCAAGATCACTCTACTGCACTCCAGCCTAGGTGACAGAGCAAGATTCCATTTCAAAAAAAAAAAAATTAAAAATTAAAAAAATAAAAGCAAAATCCTTATCAGTAAAAATAGGATAATTTCTCTTTCTAAAGAATGAAGTAAGATGATGAGCATAAAGCCCTGAGTGTAGGCCCTGGTGCAGAGTGTGCTCACAAGAAGTGGCAACTGTTTTTTTCTATTGCCAATTGATTGGGTTCAAACTCTGGCTTCATCAAGTACAAGCTGCATGGCTTTGGGGTACATTCACTGAACACATATTAAATGTACTAACAGTTATGAATGATAATTAACAATAAGCATTAAATATATATTAATGTGCCAGGCATTGTTAAGTGCTAAGGAAAAATGAGTCACAGAAATGTCAAGGTCATGCCCCCAAAAAGCTTCTTGGCTCCTAAGGGAAACTTTCTAATTAATCAGAAACCACTGGTCCATTATTGATACATAATAATATCTGTTTTATCCCAGGCTATATGCCCAGTGCCATGATGGTTATCTGGCACTATCTGGTAGATGCTCAATAAACATTTACTGAATTTTTTTAGTTAAATTAAATTAACTGAGTACCTTGTAGGTAGTTCTTTTTATATAAGTATGGGTTGAGTGCTCTTGGTTTTAAGCTTTTAATGAATCCTTAGAGTTCTCTAAACACAAAACTGTTTTACTGAATTTCCAAAATATGGTTATTTTTAAGAACTTAGTTATCAAGTTCCACTGTTGCCTTGCAATTCCTTCAGTTTTCTAAAGCAGCTTCCTGCTGATCTTGAATCTGCCATATACACTGCACATATTTTAAGACATTCCAGAGGCCATGCTGAGAAGCTCTGCAAGGACAATGGTCACTATCAATAAAGGAAAGCCAAAAAGGGGGACGTAGGAATTCAGCAGAAACATAGGCATGCACAGTTATACATGTAAAGTTAATCTACTAAACTTGAGGAAAACATTTACAGAATTTCTCTTCTTAGGAATACTCAGAAAACCATTTCTAAAACACGCAATATCTTACTAAGCAAAAACACCAGAGTAATACGCTTTATTTTATTTCCCACGTTAGCAATTTAGTCATTCCTTTAGCATAATAGGAAAATAACCTTGGAATAATATTTGAAAGGTTACATAACTGAAAGCAAAACTTACAGTGAATATATTTAAAAGTTAATTCAACTATTTCTGAAAATCATGCCCTCAAAAATGCAAAAATAACATAAATTCATGAAAACAAATTGACATGAAAGTCCCTAACTTTACTTAGATCAGGGGTCCGCAAACTGGTACCGGTCCATGGCCTGTTAGGAACCGGCTCAAACAGCAGGAGGTGAGCAATAGGCAAGGAGCATTTCAGTTTGAGCTGGGCCTCCTGTCAGTTGAGAGGCAGCATTAGATTCTCATAGGAGCAGGACCCCTATTATGAACTGCGCATGTGTGGAATCTTGGTTGTGCGCTCTTTATGAGAATCTAATGACAAATGTAATGCCCTTGAATCATCCTGAAACCATCCCCCAACCCCGTATGGAAAAACTGTCTTCTACGAAACTGGCCCCTGGTGCCAAAAAGGTTAAGGACAACTGACTTTGATAATGGAGATCACATTTAAAAGCTGACATTTTTTTATTCTCTTACTTCTTTGAAACAATTCACTGTAACTAAATTTCATCCTGCCATGAATGTACATGATAGAGCCTTTTTCCTATTTTCTCTAATTTAAAAAAACTATGAAAATTGGTCATGTAAAAGGCATTTAAAAAACTATGAAAATTGGTCATGTAAAAGGCATGTGTTTTACACAAACACGTAATGTGTGTGCACATAGTGTGTATATATAGTGTGTGTATACATATAATGTACATATATATTTATATATACACACATACACTCCACACACACATACACACATATATATAGCTTAATGAAGACTAATAAAATGAACACCCATGCACCGAACACCCAGCCTGAGAAACATAACTACCAAAATGTTTAAAGTCCCAGGTGTGCCCAGTTCCTTCCTATTCTATCCCCATATAGAATTCTTCTGAATTTTGTTAATCTTTTCCTTACTTTTTTTCTACTTGTATTAGTGTGTATATACTCCAACTATTTTGTCCTGGATTTCACCCATTTATAACATTTAATTCAATGAAATCAAGCATACAATTCTCTGACTTGCTTCTTCTCGTAACATTGTTTCTGAGATTCATCCATTCTGAAACATGAGGCTATAGGCTAATCATGGCCATTTATATGAAGTATGCCATTGTACAAATATACCATAATTTAACCTATTTAGGTAGTTAAATAAGTATGCCATTGTACAAATATACCACAATTTAACTTATTTTTAGGTGGTTTCCAGTTATTTTACTATGGCAAACAATGCTGCTATTAACTCATCTCTTCATGCAACAATTTCTCTAGTGCTAGATTTGGTATGGCATAGTGTTAAATATATCATAACTTGTTAGGTAATCACAAATAATTTTCCTGAATCGTTTACCGATCATTCCCACCAGTGGCGAATGTTATTTTCTGTTGTTTTATATCTCAGCAAAACTTAATATTATCAGAGTTTTTAGGTTTTGCCAGTCTGATCACTGTGAAATAGTATCTTATTAAAGCTTTAACTTGCATTTCTTTAATTACTAATCAGGTTGAGTATATTTTCTCTGCTTAATAATAATTTACATTTCCTCTTCAATGAAATGCTTATTCAAGCAGTTTTTCTACTGACTTAATTATATTTTTCTTTTTCTTTTTTTCTTTTTTTGAGACAAGAGTATCGCTTTATCACCCAAGCTGGAGTGCAGTGGCACGATCTTGGTTCACTGAACCTTCCCGGGTTCAGGCAATTCTTGTGCTTCAGCCTTCTGAGTAGCTGGGATTACAGGCCTCTGCCACCACAGTTGGCTAATTATTTGCATTTTTAGTAGAGATGGGGTTTCACCATGTTGTCTGGTGGTCTTGAACTCCTAGCCCTAAGTGATCTGCCTTCCTTGCCTCCCAAAGTGCTGAGATTGCAGGTTTGAACCCCACCACACCAGGCCACTAGCATTTATGAGTTCTTTACATATTCTGGATATGAATTCTTCTTTGGAACATGAAAACACTGGAATTGAAATTACTATGGTTTTATTTCTTATTTATTTTGTATTATGTTTTGATGAACAAAAGCATATATAATAAATTACATATATAATATGTGAAATTAATGCAAGTTTTAGCTATGTATTAGATGTGAGCACTCTATATGTCTCTGCCTCTCTTGTATTTCCTCTGTGTGTGTGTCTCTCTCTCTCTGGGTTGAGTTGTAATTAATTTATTCAGATCTATGTATCTGATCATGAATTCTCTCTCCTATCTAATCTACCATTTAATTTGCTGTGCAGTTGTTCTTAATCCAGAGATGATTTGCATACTATTTTTCTAAGTGCTTAAAGGCAACACTGAAATAGGACCACATTAAACTTAATTTTCTGTTGGGTGGTTTTTGGGCCCCCAAGTAGAATTAATTACTGTCCTATAAGTAGGAGAGTAGATTTGTAGCTAGGACATCTCCTAGCCCCAGAAAAATGAGAGATTTTCTTTTTATACATTTCCATATTCAAAGAGCCATATTCAAAACAGGTTAGAATATCTATTTTTTTCTTCAGTCTCCAGTGGCAGATTTTAAAGTTTGTTTGCTTTCTTTTTTGTTTTGTTTTTTACCTAGTTCACCCAATGACAATGCTGACTTTTGGATGTCCAACCTTTATGTTGAAGTTTCTATTCTATCTCCCACCTAGCGTGGACTTCAGGATTCTTGTTATAGCCTCATTTCTTATGGCACATAAAGTTCAAGTTCTAAGGCAAAGAGTAGCAAATGCTGGTTCTAGTGCCTACTTCTCTGCATGCATGTTTTCTAATCATTTTTCTATTGGCAGAATTTCTCTGGTCATATAGTCTTCCATATTGTCAGAAACAGGCCCTCCAGATATCACTGTATCTTCTTTAAGCTACGTTTTAAGTCTTAATTTGGTGTTCCAACCTTTCCCAAGACTAAGTAGCCCAGAAATTAAGAAAAATAACAATTATTAAATAAAAGTTAATATACAATAGAATCCAGTGAAATATATAGGTGATTTCTGAACTTTAAAGTCAGGATATTAGAAGTCCAGACTTACATCTTTAATTCTATCCTTCTTGGCAGTGGGGCCTTTAATTAAGTTATCCCAGAACCAAACTACAAACCTTCAAGTTGAGAAAGCATTCTTTCCCTTCCAGCATAGCAGTCCACAAAGCCCTGTGAAAAGAACCATTCCAAGTGGTGGTCAGCGGGTAATTTTGTGTGTGCTGTCTTCACTTAGCAAGAACCAAATAATTCCTTCATTCTTAGGAATTTTCTAGTTTCCCAGTGGGAAATCTGTGAGTTTTGATTAGTCCTAAGAACAGGTCAGGAGGTTATATATATATATATTTCTGACTGGATTTAGTCCTGCCTTCCCCAGAGACTGAAGGTTCTAGGCAAGAACTTGGGAGTCCAGTCTAAGAGGCAGAAGCTATCTACTTTATTAATGAAATGATGCTTCATCCTCTTCAGAAGCCATTGAGGCAAACATTTTTCTCATTACTCTTCATTTGTTGATCAAGAACTCATCGCTTTAATATCCGCCAACAATTCTATTTTTTTGCAAGGACCAAAGTAACAACAGAGTGTAAGGAGGAAAAAAGCCAACTGGACAAAAATATGTCATGACAAAAGAAAAATGCACATGGACTCTCTGAGTGGGCAGAGTTTTCTGTGTGACTTGTCAGGGTTGGACAGTCCAACCAGCCTGAATGTAAAACAAGGACATTGAGTGTGAGAGGACTGTACTTGACACTTGCCTAATAACTAGGTGGCAATTTGCATGCACCAAGACCCGGTGAAATAGATTTTCCATTATTATCTCTGTTTTATAAATGAAGACACAGATTTGGGGAGGTAAAACAACTTGAATAATATTATAAGTTAAGATGAAATGTGTCTATCTGACAGCAGAGCCTATGATCTTTCTACCACACTTGTGTCGGTCTCTAGAGTGTTCAGTACGACTTTCCACTATAATAAGATTATAGTATTGCTGATCTAGGTGCAACACAGACATAAGAAGAAAGAGTCATTGGGGACACAGAATATTCCAAATGATTGCCATTAGCAATTTGTCATTTCTTCTGTTGGTGCAAGTGCTACCTGAGAAAATCAGGTATAGTAAGATGCAAGTAATATTTTACAGAGACTTTCCTCTCTGTCTCCTTGACAGTAATGTGTTGTAAACTCTACTGAAATTAAATCTCCTTTGGGATTGAATTGCAACAAGGCATCTCCTTATTTGATGTTTCAAAGCTTTGCCTTAGTAAGTCCACAGGAATAAGAAGGACATAACAAAACATTAATATCTGCTTCCTTAACAAATTTTCTTAAAGTCATATATGCCAAATATGTTTAAGACTCATTATCCCTCTTGACATAGTAATAATATAAGTTTAACCAGGAAAGGTTTTCAGCATCAGGAAACCACAGAGGAAATGATGTCGTGGCACACACAATATCTGAACAGCCATAAGGCCAAGCGGCAGTTGATAAATGTGCCGATTACTTAGTCCTCTGCCATGAGGAAGCATTATCATTTGTTTGCTTTATGTCAGCCATTCTAGGGAACCATAACCACACAGGGGGCAATCAAGTGACAGTCCTGTGGCTACCGAAACACACGGACACTGAACACAACATCTTCCTGGCACCTAATTCATTATGCCAAAAATTTGCTCAGGTTCAAAAAGGCCAGAACCATTATGATAATTAACATGTTTCTAAGACTTAAAAACATTAAGGTGATGGTTCTAAAATTCAATAAACTCAGTGTTTTAATTTTACATTTTGGTTTGCTTTTCCTGGGAATTTGTGAGGATGGGGAAATAAACTTTGCTTGTTGCAGGCAGATAGATACATGTTTGCTCTAGGCCAGGCGATAAGGAGAATTATTTTAGGAAGGAGCCTGTGTGACCAGGCCTGGGGGAGATAATATTGATAAGTCAGCACAGTCACTCATAACTTTGTGGACAAGTTACCCTTTGGATATGCCAAGAGATGTTATCAGGGAAAAAGGGCTGAGTCATGTATATGTAATTCTGGCTTGCTAGTGTTGAAGTGTGGGACAGAGGGGTAGAGAAGGAAATACATAGAAACTAAAATGGAGGGACATGAGTCCAGTCAGGAGTCAAGCCCAAGCTTCTCTCAGACACATCTGTTTTCCCAGCTGACTTGGCTCACTGTTGGATCCTGATCTTATCTAAAATAATCATGGACTAGGTCTCGTCCTTTTTGTTTGCTTGAGATAAAGTCTGCTCTGTGGTCCAGGCTGGAGTGCAGCAGCACAATTTCAGCTCACCTCTGCCTCCTGGGTTCAAGTAATTCTCCTGCCTCAGCCTCTTAAGTAGCTGGGATTACAGGAACGCACCACTATCCCCGGCTAATTTTGCATTTTTTAGTAGAGCTGGGGTTTCGTCATGCTGACCTGGCTGGTCTCAAACTCCTGACCTCAAGTGATTTACCTGCCTCAGCCTCCCAAAGTGCTGAGATTCCAGGAGTGTTGGCTCACAATTTCAATCAGGTGTCATCAACCTGCCTTACAGACACATGGTTTCAGAATGGATATTTACAACAGTATCACGTCTCAACACCCAACCAGAAAAGTGGTTTCTGCCTCTGCCCTGCTTGAGTATCAGGGAGAGGTGCTGCCTTCTGAGTTCCACTGTGTGATGCGTCTTCTATTCATATCCATGCTTTATCTTTTGGGCTTGACACTTGACACTGCCATTCTGGTTTGAACATTTTGATTTTGCTCACAATAAAGACATTACTTGAAGTTGAACCCAATGTCAGATGTCCATCTTACTTTGCCTAGTCCTTGAATCCAATCTTACACTGCCTGTAACAGGTTGAATAATGGCCATCCAAAGACTTCAAGTGCCACTCCTGGACTGTGTTACCTTATTTAGAAAAAGATTCTTTTCAGATGGGATTAAATGAAGGACTTTAAAATGGTGCAATTACCCTGGATTACAGGAGTAAGCCCCAAATGCCATCACAAGTGTTCTCATAAAAGAGGCAAGGGGAGATGTCACAAATACACAGAAGGGGAAGCAGCAGTGTTACCAGCCAGATAGAGAATGGAGTGATGCTGCCACAAACCAAGGAATGCCTATAGCCACAGAAACTGGAAGAGGCAAAGAAAGATTCTCCCCTAAAGCCTTCAGAGAGAGTGCAAGGCTGCCAACACCTTCATTTTTAATTTCTGGCATCCAGAACTGTAAAAGAATAAATACCTGTTCTCTTAGGCAGTCCAGTTTGTAGTAATTTGTTACAGCAGCCCTAAAACAAACTGTATACTAGCTCCCGAGTTACACCCACATAGATTATCAGGAGCTAGAATTCTCAGCTTAATTCATGAACCCGTATCTAAACAAATAACCCCTCCAAATAAAAAAATAATTAAAAACTGGAGTCAATCTTATGGTATGAAAGAGACTCAGACTTGCTACATCATGGAGAAAGGAATATTTCAAACAGCAAATAATCACAATGAAGTCAACCAGTTAGTATTCTATTGCAACTATTTTCATAAAGAAATATTATTGTTTCCATCCTATTTTTCACTCTTTTGGAAGTAGCTTTGCCATTCTCAATAACTTGGGAAAAACTTAAAACAAAATACCACTTTCACACCAAATTGATCTTTCTTCCACTTTAGTGATTTGTTTATGCAAATGACCTGAATTCAGGCACAGATTGGTGATTCCTGGGGGCGGTGTGCACCATGTAAATGCAGATGCATGTTATCCTCACTCTTTTGGTTTATTTCTAAGACGTGATTATTTTCTGAGGATTCCTGATTATTCATTTTGTCAAGTTTTTCCTTCAAGTATACATGCATAATTGATAATGTTGTTTTTTCCTATAAATGAGAATATTCTGAAACCAGAATAAGTAGATGAGGAACAGGTATTTCAAAGAATCCTGATCTTATCTAAAATAATCATGGACTAGTAGAAGGAACACTTACCAATTTTGCTTCTGCCACTAATCAGATGAGAGGGGTTTAGTAAAATTCTTTTAACATCTCTGGACTTCTGGCTCTGCACTTTTAAAAATTGGGCTATTATGATCAACCATGTAGCTTGTTAAGATAATTAGATGAGTTGAAATATTTTCACCTGAACACAAGCTCTCAAGGTCAATAGGGCCACCCAAAACTCTTTGTTACACTACCTCACACCTGCTCCTCCCAAATTCCCTCCCAACCACTGGTACTCCCATTCACTCAGTTACCTTGTCTCACCCCTGGGAAGTCTCCTTGACTTTGCCCTTTCTAACAACTTGCCACCTTTGCCCTTCAGTCAAGTTAAAATCCTTACCAAGTCTATTACTTGTCCATTCATTGAAGCATTATTCTCAATACCAAGATATGGAATCAGTATTAGATGTCCATTGATGGATGCATGGATTTTTTAAAAGTGGTATGTATGTATACAATTGAATACTATTGATCCTTAGAATAGAAGGTAATCCTGTTATTTGCAACAACATGGATGAATTTGGAGGACATTATGCTAAGTAAAATAAGTCAGGCATAGAAAGACAAGTATCACATGATCACACTTACATGTGAGATCTAGAAAAGTTGAACTCACAGAAATAGAGAGTAGAATGGTGGTTGTCAGGATCAGAGGGAGAGGGTGGTGGAGAGATATTGGTGAAAGGACATAAAATTTCAGTTAGGAGAAATAAATTCAAGAGATCTATTGTACAACGTGGTGATTATAGTTAATAACAATGTACTGCATTTTGAAACTTACTGGAGAGAAATTTTAAGTGTTCTCAGCCACAAAAAAATAAGTATGTGAGGTAATGCAGATATTAATTAGCTCAACTGAGCCATTACATAATTTATGCATATTTCAAAATATCACAGCATATGTGAGAAATATATATAATTATTGTTTGTCATAAAAAAATAAAAATAGACTGGGTGTGGTGGCTCCTACCTGTAATCCCAGCACTTCAGGAGGCTGAGGCAAGTGGATCACTTGAGGTCAGGAGTTTGAGACCAGTCTAGTCAACATGGTGAAACCCTGTCTCTACTAAAAATACAAAATTAGCTGTGCCTGTGGTGCACACCTGTAATCCCAGCTACTCAGGTGGCTGAGGCAGCAGAATCACTTGAACCTGGGAGGTAGAGGTTGCAGTGAGCTGAGATCATGCCACTGCACTCCAGCCTGGGCAACAGATTGAGACTTCATCTCAAAAACAAAAACAAGCAAACAAACAAAAACCAATATCATCTAAATGGACTCCCCAGTGTTCAAATCCAACCATGTCATTACCCTGCTTCATGTTCTTCCACAGACCCTCTGTATTAGCAGGATCCAGCCAAGAAGCCCAAGGGTATCTTTTATGTTTTCCCTGGCTTGCACAGTGTTTTATCATCATTCTCCATCTTAATTGCCAAGATTGAAAATTTGGAGATTTCACATACAAACCTGGATTTGTGAATTTCCATGAAAAAAAAAAATTCCATGCAACCAGACCCTTGGATACAACCTACATGAGCTGAGAAGCAGCTCTTCTCTTTAGCAGTGGGATGTGCTCTCCTACTTTCCATAGTCCCCACCACTCTCTCTGCTGGTTACCCAGTCTGATTCACTCATTAATTTTATTTGCCTAGCATCTGATCGTATCTGAGCTGTGACTTCTGGTCTAGAAGATAAAGTCCAAAATTTAGCATGGACCAAAGGCCCTCAGATTCCTACCCTGCACTGCTTTCTTCATCTCATCTCACCTAAACACAATATCAAACACTTAGAGATTCCTGAACAGCACACTCTTTCAAAAAATCTTCTGGATTTTTAATATGCTTCCACTCCCCACCACCACTACCACGTCTCCAATGTTATCTTCTTTGCAAACATGTGTCCTACAAGACTCTACTTAAATGCCACTACTTTAGTGAACTTTTATTTGGTCAGCTCAGAGCAACTTCTGTCCTTCCTCTTCTAATGCTACATACATTGTAGAATTTATGATGTTGGTTTCTAATAATCTGTGGACATATAGTCCTTGAGAAAACGGGCCTTGCTCACTGACATTTATATCCCTAGCCTCTAGCACAGTACTTGATATATATGAGTATTAACATGCACTGGCTAAAACAAACAAACAAAAATGTTGAGTACTTACCCACTACTTGGCATGCAACAAGCACTAACAAATTTGGTTTGACTTGGTATAAATAATATTAGGTATCACAGTCTAGAGTTAAGTATGAATGAATTTCACTTTGGATCCCACCAAAAGAGAAAGTAATAGCATCATAGTATAGCATCTGACTGTAGGTTCTAGAGTCAGACTTTACTGATTAGTCTGATTAGTCTAAAATTCTAGCTCAGTTACTTGTCAGAATGGTTTAATTATATGTAAATAGGAATTTTAACCTGCTTCCAAGGATATTGAGATGATTATATGACTTACAAAACACTGAGGAGCATTTGGCACACAGCATTAAACAAATTTAGTTGAGATTATTGTTACTGCAATTAAAGTTATTGTTATTGTTTTGTTATTTAAAACCTTCTTCATCAAGAAATCTCCTTTATGTAGCCACTCCCCAGACTGGACCTATAGGACAGCACTCTGGTGAGAGAGCTATATTCTGAGGTCTTCTATATCACTTACATAAGATAAAAAAATCTATATATTCAGACAAATCATAAAGCCTTCATTTCCCATAGATAGAAATTTCAGGAAACTCCTTTTGTTCAGTTCCAATTTAGTCCTATACAAATATGTGTAATTGAAGAAAAGCTATCCTAAAACAACAATAAAACACCATCTATTTATAACATATAAATATGTATATTCTTTCTTTTTTTCTTTTTTTGAGACTCTGTCACCCAGGCTGGAGTGAATGATGTGATCTTGGCTCACTATAACCTCTGCCTTCCCAGTTCAAGCAATTCTCCTGCCTCAGCCTCCCAAGTAGCTGCAATAACAGGCACCCACCACCATGCCCGGCTGATTTTTGTATTTCTAGCAGAGACAAGGTTTCACCATGTTAGCCAGGCTGGTTTCGAACTCCTGACTTCAGGTGATCTGCCAATCTAAGCCTCCCAAAGTTCTGGGATTACAGATGTGAGCCACTGCGCCCGGCCTAAATATGCATATTCTTAATAAGGATATAATTTTCAAAGGTGAAAGGAGACATAAAATCTTCACCTTGAAGGTAAAGGTATAAATTTATATAAAGGGTTTAGTGAATACAAATACTCTTTGACTAAAGAACTTTATAAATACTCTTTGACTAAACAATCCTAACACTCTTCATCTGTATAATGGAGATAATTTTAACAAAGAGTAAAACCTTATACCTAAAAATGCTCATCTCAGAATGCTTGTAGCATTATCTAATTGATAAGAACCTATCTAAAACTGCAATAATAACTAAATAATAGCACAGATATATGCTAGAACATTGAGGAAATAGTAAAATTATGTTCACAAAGTTGTTTAACAACATGAGAAACTTACTAGGTAAAAATGCATAATGTAATTTTGTTTGAATAAAATAATCCCCATTAAGAGGGAAAAATGAAAGAAAATTAACTCATTTCTTTCTTAATAGGCACTAGAACTACAGCATTATCCAAAGGTGGCAAAATTCTCTTTCTGCGCATAGTAACTAAACATTTCAACTTTATGACCTATGCATTCAGAATTAGACCAAAAGGTGATATTAAAACAACAGGTACATCATTTATCAAAGATCAAAGTTTGAAAAACTCAGTTCTAATCTGAACTAAATGGCTAATTTGGAAGAAATTGTGCCTATATGGTGAGATATAGTTATTTCTTGCCAAGCCTCAGCACAGATATCAGACATGAAGTACACAACAAAGTTGTGGAATAGTCTTCATTTGTCAATAAATAAAGGTGCATCATAAAAAACTATAAAGGCCAAGGAACTTGACTAAATAAAAATTGCTTACAAGAGAGGAGAATGGTCCAAGGGACTAGATTCCACTGCTGAGGATGAAGAAAGATGCTTGGCAAACAGTTTCCAAAATGTTACAGCTTTATATCAACTGAGACTAGGGAATCAACAACCGTGACTTAGAAATGCAAAAGTGAATTGTATACCTTGGATAAGCTGAAGAATAACTTCCAGGGGACAATAATAATAGATTTCCTGGTTAAAGAAATCATGACACCTCTGTATATAGCATTGAAAAGTGTACTGTGAAAGGCAAAAAAGGAAATCTCACAGGTCAAGAAATCCTCATATAGAGAAAAAGTAACTGCCTTAGCTAACAGTGAGCAAAGGTGTCACTAGTAATAACATGATACCATTACTACTAATATATTATTCATTATTTGACAGCCCATGGGGACCTCACCTGTTTCTCCAAACATCATATGCATAGTCAGTGTAGACTTTTCAATCACACACTACTCTGTCTCGAGAGCTCTGCTTAAGTGCCCCATTCATCTTTCGCCTGCCATGTGAGTGTTGTGCCTTGTTTATATATCACTCTTCGTTGTCTTAGTGCACAGTCCTTTGGCTATGGGTTCTAACTCCTTCCCTGATGATCATACTTGTTCCTCCCACAAAAATTCCTATTCCAAGCAGCACCTGTGTAGTCAAGCACAGCATGTGTCCTCACGGTGGCGGGTAAGCCAACCCATTGTCGATGCCCTCCCAAAATAGACCTGGCAATTTGGTTGTGGCGCCTCAGTTTTTCTTTCACCCTACTCCAAATGTAATATCTCTTCATGTGTGATTACACTGAAATATAAGATATTGGCCTTTATAAACACCTAAGAAAGTGTTAAGTATCTGAGGTGTGCAAGTTAGTACATATTAAATGATACGGTTAGCCCTTGAATAACATAGGTTTGAACTGCCCGGTTCCACTTAGGCGTGGGTTTTCTTCTGCCTCTGCCATCCCTGAGACAGCAAAACCAACCCCTCCTTTCTTCTCTCCATCAGCCTATTCAATGTGGAGATGCTGAAAATGAAGACCTTTATGATAATCCACTCCCACTTAATGAATAGTAAATATATTTTCTCTTCCTTAGGATTTTCTTAATAACATTTTTTCCTCTAGCTTATTCTTTAGTAAGAATACTGTATATTATATATATAATAAAATATGTGTTAGTGATTGTTTGTTATTGATAAGGCTTCCAGTCAATAGTAGGCTGGTAATATTTGGGGAGTCCAAGTATTACAGTGTGGGGATTAGGGGTCTTGACACTGTCCCTGAGTGGGAACCTAATCCTCACATTGTTCAAGGGTTAACTGTAATTTCTAACTTTAGGTGAGTATTTATTACATGCTGAGGTTTTATATGGATCATTTCCTGACTTTTGGCTGCCTGGTGCCAGGGCCAAAACTCTTCACACTCATTTTATATTATCTTCTACTGACTGCCTTCCTGATTGCAAGATTCTCTAATACTTCACTAGGAGCTGCTTGCTCACTGTCCCTCTCTATAAAGTTCTTTACTCTCTTACTCTTTCTGTTGGGTTCCTTGTCTAAAAAAAATATATCCTTAAAAACCAAGGCTATAAAAGGGGTTAAGGCAAGATAAATAGGAAAAATCTGATTTCTCCATAAAAAGAGTCTAGGATTTTCATCAAGAACACAGTGATTCTGGGAATCACAGATTGGTATTAACTCTGCTAAGAAACAGGATTTTAAGGTAGGTATAAACAAGTAATTATAGGGTTTCAAGAAATTACCTTTAGGAGGAAGCATATGAGCCTAGCAAGGGGACAAATGTACTGGTGAGTTTGAATAGTTAAAAGAGAGTGAAAAGAATAAAAAGGAAAATAGAGGTCTCTACTGCTCAATGTCTTCTATGACCCTTAACGTGTTATGTTGGCCACCTTCATAATAGTAGGGTTTCTTCTAGAAGGAGAAACTTTAAAAGGAAATATGAGCACACACAAACTCAAACAATTAAAAGTGGGCAAGGGTTCTAAGCCAGAACGGAAAATCCATCGTGTTATTTGGATATCAGGATTCTAAGAAGATAGTTTCATATAATGCATATCATAAAAGTATACTCTAAAGAAAGAAGTTCTCACATTTTTCATTTATTCATTCAAAATAAAGAGTCCTCTCTGTTACTGTTTGGCACACTAGCAATGCATAAGAATCCTCTGTAGAATTGGCTTAGGAGCTCTGCATTCCTGAGACTATAGGTGATGCTGACGCTGCCAGAACTCATCTTGAATGGCAAAATTCTACATTCGAAAACTGCTTGAGAATACTACCAGATGTGTAAGTCCTGGGAAAGGAAAGCAGGGCCAGGCTGCAGTGAGAAGGGGGGATCAGGATCTGGAAGGAGCTCCACGACAGCTCGTGTCTCAGCAAGCACGGCTCCTGTCCAGCATTTCTAACTCTCAACTGTTTTGAGTACTTCTAGAGCTTTTACATGGCTATAAGAATGGACGACTGGCAAATGCATCAAAGGCTCCCTCTACAGTGGCAGAATAGATGTTTAAAAGGAATTTCCTTTTTGTTTCCTTAAACCTTAAATAGCAATGTTTGTTAAAGTTTTATCTGTTTCTAATTTGACTTTTTAAAAAATAAAGGATATAGAGTTGGTTCCAATAGAAACGTAGCTTTCATATATGAAATAAATATACATATGTAACTTATATGTGTATATTTATAGGTACATATATATTTAAAATATGTATTATATATAAAAACCTTCATATAATACACATCCAAATTGCACTGTATTGACTTCAGAAGAGAGAACAGTAAACCACTAGCTGTGCTTAGATCTCAGATTCCAGGACATTACATTTAATCCCAGACCGTCTTAATAAGAGACAGAAGTGACCAATAATGCCACACAGACACAATAGGGTCAGATGTGGCAATGGTCATTTGTAATATCCTCCTACTTGCTAGTGCCCTCATGTGAAGAAATTCCCCTTGTATGTTTTATTTTCTCCCATTAAGGGAACACTATAGGCAATCATATGCTCATTTTTTGCCTTAATTTAGAGTTAAGTCTAGTTCTCAAATGATCTCATACCAAGCCTTGGTCTTCAGCATAAATATCTTTTCATTTTTTTCACATGGTGTCTGGTCTCCTTTTTTCTGATCTTAATTGTATTGCTCTGTTTCACATGTGTTTCTTATAAACTGCCTTGAATCCTTTTGAGAAATAGACAGGAAATACATAAATATTGATCCATTTGTTGATTTAACCAGCAGTTTCCAAGGGCCTGTTAGGTGGTAGGAACTGGTGATAGAGATGAACAAGATCTCGTATCATAAAGATACAGACAGTAAGCAGACAATTGTGATATACAGTGGTTAAGGGCTGAATATTCTCAATATGTGTCTGAATTAATGGGATGTAGCATGAAAAATAAGAAATTCTAGTGTTTCTGGGAAAGTCATGGTTTTGGTTTTTTTGCCAAAAAGTTAGACTTAAAAACAAATTAGAGATTTCCTTTGGTTATGTGATTTAATTGGAAGTCAGAATCACACAAGTGATTCCATTACACGGAGGAGTCCATTAGAAGGAATTAGTAGCAGAAGCTGTTCCAGTCAAGTCAAAGTAAACCTCATTCTCCTTTAGAGAACTGGGATTTCAAGGAGACAGAATATTCCAGAGTCTAAGCAATCATCTGCTCCATCATCAGTTGAGGAAAGCATGCATTTTCTATATTTCTGCAAATAAACGTGAAATGGAAAGAAAAAGTCACAGACCCTACACTGCTGGAAAGGGGAAAGATACAGAGAAAGAGAACACTGCTAAACACCACTAGGGTGAGCACAGAACCAGCCACTCCCACAGCCATCATCTCCTTTCAAACCTGTGTCAACTGCTGAGGAAACTCAAATCAGAGAAGTCAAGTCACTTTCAAAGGTCACAAAGAAATGGTGGGACCAAGATTCTAGTTCATTTACCTCCTGCTAAAATTGGAGATTGTGTATACAGAGCCAGTTGAGTGCCTAAGGTCCAGCCTCATGCAAAGGCATCTGGTGTACTTATGAAACAGTATGACCTCTGGTTTCACAAAGCACAAAACTTTGGAAGCACTTTGTCATTTTAGTTAAGTAGAAGTTTCAATAGTCCTGTAAAAAATGTTCATGAAAACTCTGCCAGTTTGTTTTCTGGACTCCAAGCTAGCTGATCTCGGAAGCAAATCATTTACACTGCACTACTGGTAGATTCATTTCAGATGGCAAACATAACTTGAGAGTACAGATGTTGTTTATGATTTATAGGGTTTATAAATAATGTTATCAGATTGAAGGATATCACTTCAATGTGTCACACAGACATTTTATTGACCAAGAAAAAAAAGTACTTCACCTTAAAGGGGCAATTTGAAGATATGATAAGACAACAGAAGTAGCAATATGGTAATTTAGCTTAGGGAAGAAACAGATAAGTATTGAACATTATATTAAAATGTATCTCCCAAAATATGTATAACTATTATTTATCAGTAAAAAATAATAAAATAAAATAAAGCTATAGTGGATAAACCATGTGGTTTTAGAGTGCTTACTCCATTTTCTGTCTGGGCCAATGTGATTTGAAACCAGCCAGTGGAGAAGCAAAAAAGTTCATTTTCATGCAACTGGCTTGAATGCTTTTTGGAATTGACTATATTTGGTCTAAAACTGACTGTTTTCTCATTGAATGAGCCAACATTCCCAAGGAGCATTTAAATGAACTATATCGTCACAGCAAGGGAATGGCTGAGCACTGCACCAAGGTCTATTTTCACTTGATTATATGTGTATTTATTATGTAAAAATAGAGCAAAATATGACTCTGCCAAGAGACTCCCTTACTTTATAGTATAAGCGTGAGCAAGGATTTCTTTAAATTGAAGAGCTGCATGCTTGCTTTGTTTTCACAGCTGTCAGCCTTTTTTATGCTGAAAATTTTTCCCCAATTGGTTGTTATTCACTATACTTATTATTTAGGAGAATTTACTGGTAGCAAAATGCGCTTGTTGGCAACTCCAAAAGAGGAGGTCCTCTGCTCTGTCAATTTGTGGTGGATGAAATCATTCAAAACTGTTTTTAAAAAAAAAACTTACTGGGAGAATGGTCCAAACACAGGACAGCTTTCCTCATATTTAAAAGGATAGGTTTTCTTCCTTTGGTTGAAAGTTTCTATAAGACCTTCTTTCATCTGGGACCAGAATATATGGATGCAAGGCTAAAATCTCCTATGAAAGGACATTCTTGAAATGTGTCCAACTCTAAGAGTCTCATTGGGAATCATATTTTCAACTTCAAGCTATGTAAAATGAAATTTCAAAGCTACCATCCCCTCACAGATTGTATACATATGCATAAACAGGGATAGAAGAAACTTTATCCCCACTGTAGCAACTGCAAACTAGAAGACATATTCCTCAGAGGTAAAGAATGTCCATCCTAAAACAGGAGCAGAATGAAGCCACTTAAGAAAATGGTCAATTATGGAATGCTCTGTGCATAAGTATGTCCATCAATTAAGAAATGAACTGAAATTACTAATGGATTTCATAATGGCCACCAACCAGCTGCCAGTTGGCTGTAGCTTGGTGACAGATGGTAGTGACTGATCTGGACTAGATTTGACCTAGAGATAGTCCATCATTTATTAAATTGCAGTCCCAAATAAAATTCCATGCATTGCAGCATTTCACCATTATGTCTCACAGTGAGATCCTCTGAGAGCATTCCTTATTTGCCGCCACTGCTGCAGACAGCAAACTATTCAAAAGGCTTAAATATAACACTCAGTAAAGAAAGTTCATAGTAACTCTTGGGAGATGAAAAATAAAATGCAACTTGAATGACCATCACTTGAATGAGGCATAGTGTAAAATGGGAGCTCTGTTTCATGCTAATCTGGTTACCTCCCAGGATTGAGATTTACACTCACCCCTCCTTTAAAAAAAATCAAGGGGGTTCTCATTTACACAACAACAGGCAGATAGTGGACTATTTGGGTTCTGCTTTAATCCATCAACACATTCTCAAAGTGAAGAGAGCTGCTACAGGCTGGCTCCAGAACCTGCTTACTTAAGGCTCTTGCATGAACAAGTCACTGGAGTGGGCACATCATAAATTCCCATTACCATCACCAGACTTTGTTTCCTCATTGTTTTAGCATTTCAAAAAATTAACCTTATGTGCTTTTGGAAAATAAGTTTCATAAAGACCAGGAAAAATAACCTGACTCTTACAAATCCAGGTAGAACCTATAAATACATAGAGAAAATACAGCTCAGTGTTTTAAAGTCTTCTATATGTAACATGCTGTAAAGCTTTCTTCATGTTGTCAAAACGCCATGCATCTTTTAGTCTCATTCAAAGATGATATGTAAGGGATGCATTTTATCACAACATATATACACTCGAGGAGCAAAAACATGACACAGAGTGACATCTGGCCAGCTAAAGGTTACTATTTTACTTAAAGAGACAGAATACTGTTATTAGTAAACATCATATTTAACACATTACACTAATCTTATTTTTTTTTAATTTCTTGTTTAAGATGGAAAGAGTCTGAGTAATACTGTAGTCATTCTTTCTCATACATGTCCACTGAAGGGCCCCAAATCGTGGAGATGAGTGAACAGACACTTCATATACATTTTGGGGAAAAGCCTAGAGGCCTGACCATGAATAAAATTTCTTTGTATTCTCATGCTTCATGCTAAAACGGTCCAAATTTTGCATTTGATCCACAGCATCTCCATTCTTCTCTGGATTAAAATGTTTAAAATTGTTCTATTACATAAAATTAATCCGAGATGTGGCATTTTTATGCCATAGCTTTGTGAACCCCCCTTGTACATATCCTGACATTTATGCGCCTTTTGACAAATACAGATCTAACACAAATTCCTCAGTTGATCGATAAGAATACTCAGGACCAGGGAGTTTGTGACTTAAACAAGGTCATGTGACTCTAAAATAACATGAGATTAAGTGACTTACCCAAGGTCTGGCAGTGAGGGGACTAGAACCCAGGTTTATGACTGTTATACCAGAATTACATGTGCTCACAGACAGGTGTGCTGACTCATGCCTGTAATCCCAGCACTTTGGGAGGCCGAGGCAAGTGGATCACTTGAGGTGAGGAGATTGAGACCCGCCTGGCCAACATGATCTCTACTGAAAATACAGAAATTAGCCAGACGTGGTGGCAGATGCCTGTAATCCTAGCTACTCAGGAGGCTGATGGAGGAGAATCGCTTGAACCTGGGAGGCGAGGTTGCAGTGAGCCAAGATCGTGCCACTGCACTCCAGCCTCAGTGACAGAGTGAGACTCAGTCTCAAAAACATAACAAAACAGAATTGCATGTGCTCTGCCTACTACTGATGTCTCACCTGAGCTCTCCACACTCCTGTCTTTTCCCTTATGCACCTTTATTTCAGCAGCTTCATTGCCTCTCACCTCATCTTGCCCATCAGATTCTCATCTTCACCCCAGTTCACCCTCTGTGTGGACTCACTTCTCAACCTCATTCTGCTTTTGATTTTTCTGTTGTGGACTTTTGCCTGGTTTTCAGTTTTGAAAATCTTTTTCCTGGTTTTCAGTTTTGCTGTTCTTGAGTTGGTGACTTGCAGAAGTCCCACAGGTTTTAAGGCCCCCTGGCATGTGGCTCTCCGGGGCTGGCTTTAGCTGGGTATAATGCCAAAGAATCCAACGTGGGAACCACAAGCTCAACTGAAAGTCCCTGAGGGAGATCATGGTCAAGGGTGGGAAAGCTGATGTGATGCATATACCAGTAGCTAAAAAAGCAGGAGACTTAAAGAATAATCACAATAAATTAGAGATGATTAGAGCCTGGAACTGAATGTGAAGAAGACTAGGATATAGAGGACTGAGAAATAGGAAAAGGAAAAGAATGGCCCCTTTCAGGAAAAAAAAAAAAAAAAAAAAAAACAGCATGTGCAAAGGCCTATCTACCAGAAAGCAGGACATGGTCAATCCTCTGAAGGATGAAAGGGGTTTCATATAAAAGATGAACCCAGGAAGAATGGCAGGTGCCAGATCACGTATGGCATCAAAAGCTATGTCGGGGCATTGGGCTTTATCTTAAGGACAACGAAGAGATACTACAAAGTTTAGACATAGAATAACATGATGCAATTTGTATTTTAGGAATCTTATATACGAAATCTCCAAATTGGTCTTAATTCCTTAGGGAACTATATTCAGTTACTTTTTCAAAGTGGTCTACATTCATATTGGCTTTTAAATTTTTATATCACATACTCTATGGGAAAAAGATTATAAATAAATATTTGTATAAAATCTGATACATAAAAATTTGTTACTAGAGTTTGTGGCAATAGTGTGGACACTGGCTCGGACACAAGTATGTGGAATCCATTTCAGTAAGCATTATTTAAAATATTAAAAGTTCTTTTTCTGAAAAAAAGTCACTGCAAAATCATTTTCAAATGTTTACATATATACCTAAATCTCCAAATTGCTGATAGTAATATTAAATGGAAGGTTAAGAGCATTTTTCTCCCTTTTTATTGGACTGTTATTAACCAGCCAGAAAGGCTAGCAGTTCATTTATCAGTCAAAAAAAAAATGTATAAATGCTTGACACATGAGCCATAGCCAACATGTTATGACTTTATTTGAATTACATTATATAGACAAAGCATGCCAATCCATCAGTCTCAAGTTATTGCCCTGTTACCTATGGAAACAGTAAGATATTTTCCTCGTTACTTAATAATACCAAATCTCAAGTAAGTATCCCAACATGAAAAACAGATGTTAAATATGACACTCAAGGTCAGGTTTCATGGCACATTCATTCATTTTTAAGTCCCGGGTTACTTCTCAAACATTGTTTCTGAAAATTTTCACAAGATTTTGTTGGATTTGGTTGCAGAGATTAGAGTCTTAATACACATGTGAGACACAAATAGAAATCTGATTTGTTATTAATCAACATAGTGATAAAATGGAGGATGCTAGTTTTTATACCAGAATGCTTATTGCTTTGCATGAAATATGATTTGATATAAATGACCAAAATCGAGGGCACAGTTTCTATTCCTATTTCAAAAATGTTTTCATTGGCATTCTCCCTTGACTGTGTCAATCTAATCTATTTATTAAAGACATATCTTTAATTTTAAATAGAAAATAACTTTTCATTATTGTGCTATATTATAGACAGTAATTTTTAAAAACTAAAATACGTACATAAAGAAAAAGCAGAGAATATACTTCTCATTATGTACCATTCTCAGTAACTACCTCTAATATAAATTTAGTTCCAAATTTTGTTCTGTGTATGCATATCTATATATCTATGACTATGACTATGGATATTTTCTTAGAAAAAATCTTGGAACCAAAACATGCAGTGAAGATCTTCCCAAGGCCAATTACTCTTCACCTACAGCATTATTTTTAAATAGCAAGGATAGTGCCCTGACATGGATATGCTATAATTTATTCAACTAATCACTGATTTCTGTGCATTTCCCAATATTTCAGTTTTATAAATATTGAGACAGTCAAATGACTACGCAGATAAAAAGGGGTCCCCAGAAAGTCTCCAACCCATCCCACAAATGTTTACATCAGAAGCTTTTATGTAGATGAAGGAACCTGCCCAGGGCTTGTCTGGGCATGCCCACAGTGGACTGGAGCCCGACTTGTGCCCTGGGGGAAATGGGTGGAGCCCCAGAGTATTCCCACCTTAAGCAGGGGAGGAGCTTGCTGTCCAGCTCCTGTGATGACCTGGGATTCAATCTGTGAAGCAGAAAACCTGCCAGCAGGACTCTCTCTTGCTTTGCTGAGAGTTCGTTTTCCTTTTTCCTCTTTGCCAATAAATTCCGTTTTCCTCACCCTTCTATGTGTCCGCGAGCCTAATCCTTCCTAGTCGTGTGTGAAAAGAGCCTGCTTTTAGCTGAACTAAGGAGAAAGTTCTGTAACAATATTATGGCAGTGAACAAATATGTAGCGTAATCTTTCTATACATTCTGGATTATTTCCTCAGCTAAAATTTTGGGTCCAAAGAGTGCATATTTTAATCTTTTTGGCATATAACTGCTAAAATAGTGTACAGAATCACATTCCCAGTAGAGGTGAGCAGATGACATTTTTCTATCATATTCTTTTTTCTAGTTTGCTATTATACTTTGTGGATTCCAAGAGGCGTATTTTTCCTTCACATTTTAACATCTTTATAATCTGGTTATATATTACAATTTATGGTATACCATAGTTAGACTAGTGGCATTCTTTTCTTTCTCATTGATACTTATAATGTTGCATCAATCAATATCTGAAATCAGTAAAATACAGTATCTGTGTTTATATACTGTGGTTGTGTTTAGCAGATACACAGAAGTTTTAGAATCTGCATAGTGAGCTGCTTTCTTCATTGGCTTCATGTCCATGATTTCTCTGACTTTCCATGATAAACACTTACCTTAGTTTTCTCCTATTATTATACATTAAATTGAAATATTTAATAATCTCAAAAATTACTCTTTTCACAAATGATTAGCCAATTACCCTAGTGATATTTATTGAATAGTTCTTTTTGTGTTCATATATCACATTTAAAGCTTATTCTGTTTAAATATTACTAATCTCTTTAAACACAAGAAGCATTTAATAGAGAATCATTGATTCATTAATTAAATTTGTTAAAGACAAGTAGATTTTGGAATGAGTTAAAGTTCTGAAGTAACTTTTTGGACCTTCTGCAGAGATGACAGTTGTACAGGTTAGATGTCAATCAGCCAGTTGGGTTCCCTGACTATTACTGCTCGGTCATGTTATCTATAATAGGACCCAGCAAACCGAAACTTAGTATTTCTTCACTGCTGATGACCACTCTCTGGCCTAATGGAATCAGGGAGGAAGGAGGATTATGCAGGGCGGGAAAGCTTCCCTGCTTCAGTATTCAACAGAATTCCACAGGAATTTATGGGCAGCCCACCAGGGTCAAGCAATATGTTAAAGTCAGGAACGTGTTCCCCACCCAGCTCATCAATTGAGCTCACAAGTCTCTCTTTTATAATGCCCAAGTCCAGCAATGTACTCACCTACCACTTAATAAGCAGCTTGTCTGTGCTCAGCACTAAAGACAGGCAGAGGAATAGGAAAATGTCTCTGACTTCAGAACGCCAGCCAGTGAGGAAGAAAGATAAGTCAATAACAAGTGCTACAAAATCCAATCCTCACTTTCCTGATGTATGGGAGGGTGCAATAGGAGAACAAAGAAGAAAACAATGGTCCAAGAGGAAATAGGGGAGGGCAAAAAAAAAAAAAAAAACACACAGGAAATTGGTATGTGAAGAATCACTTGGCTGATACAGAGTTGGGGGTACCGGGACTGGGAACAGCTTAAGAAGCATATGGCAGGAGATGTGAGGGAGGATGTCAAAAGACAAGTGTGGGAAAACAGAAAAGGAGTCAGAAGATAGGAAGAGGAGGTGGAATTAGGACTCAGCAACTGATTGAATATGAAGGCAAAGACAGGGAGAAGTCTGGGATGATTCTCCCTTTCATAGCTTTATGCTTGGTAGATGCTTGTGCCCATCCACTGAGATAGAAAACACAGGAGGAGGGGCAAAGATAAACTCAGTTTTAGACACACTGAGCTCTTTTATTTGTTTGTTTGTTTGTTTGTTTTATGGAAAATGAGGACAACTGATGGATGGAGCATGCCTTGGGTGACATTCCTTCCATCCTGTAGTAGAAGACACTGGGTTCCAGAAAGAAAGGAGAGGGGATGCCAGGGAACAGGAGAGGAGACTTTAAGAAGGTAGCAGAGGCAGGCTAGATGTTCTTCTGCAATTGTACAGATGAGGTCACAGCAGCAAAATTCCCCATCCCACCCCACATCAATACCTTTGCTGTGTTTGCTGCACTGACCATAAATTGCTCATTCTCTGTTGTGTAACTGAAATGAATAGACAGTTCAAGAATGTGCTATCTGTACAAATTTGGTCAATTTTAAGAACAAAGGGGAGAGCTTGTTTTTTTAAATAATGTTTCAATAGAATTAAAAGTGTGATTTTTATAATCCAAGTCACACCCTTGCAATTTTTTTTTTCCATATACAACCTTAACCCCTGGCAAGTGGGGCAGATAAACCACACTCACTCTGTGTTCTGACCTGTGATTTGCAGCTGAGTTTTAGGAATGTGATAGAACTTCAGTGTGAATTACATATTTCTACCTTTAAGCGAGGGTCAGAAGTGGCACTACCCAGCGTGGGAGTTTAGACTGATTAATTGTCTTCATGGAAAAAGAAAAGTATGGCTAGGAACCATGCTAGTATTAAGTATTTCATCCACATATTATTTCCATGTATTGTCTTGTACAGTTTGACTTGGCTAACATGCAAAAAGTTTCTAGCTTTTCTAGGGTGTTACAATCAGCCTTTAAAAGGTCTAGAGTTAAATTTGCTTCTGAGAACAACTCTTTGTGACTTAATTGATAAAAGCCAGTGTGAACTCCATTACTGAAGACCTATGCATTATGTAATAATTTCCTTAAATAATAGAGAAGATCTTTAAAAAGATAAACAAAGAAAACCCACACAAGCACATGGTTTTCATTTGGAGAGTAGGGCTGGAGAGAGGCTCTGCTCTGAGGTTAACTTCATGCCTTCAGGCAAAACTATGAGATTTAAACAGAAACTGCAGCAGAACCATAGCTTTCTGCTTTTAGGGACACTTAAATAAGTATGTGACAAATCTCAGAGAATCTTTTGAATTTGGGTGGGGGATGAGTAGCTATGTTCCTTTTGTTTATATTTTTTTGTTTTTTCTTTCTTTTTTTTTTTTTTTTTTTTGAGACGGAGTCTGGCTCTGTCCCCTAGCCTGGAATGCAATGGCATGATCTCTGCTCAATGCAACTTGCCTCCTGGGTTCAAGCAATTCTCCTGCCTCAGCCTCCCAAGTAGCTGATATTATAGGTGCCTGCCATCACACCTCACTAATTTTTATATTTTTAGTAGAGACAGGGTTTCACCATGTTGGGAAGGCTGGTCTCAAACTTTTGACCTCAAGTGATCCTCCTGCCTTGGCCTCCCAAAGTACTGGGATTACAGGGCATGAGCTACTCCGCCCACCTTGTTTTGTTTTCAATGATTAATATTAGCTAATTAATGTTCTCATAGAAACTGACATAAAGTTTAAAATGTTTCTTAGTTTAATAACTTCAGATGGTTTTCTACATGGCAAATGGAAGTTAGATACGAAACGATGTCCCCTAATGTGGTTAAAATACCTCTTTTCTAAAAGGGGTACGAGAATATGAAGAAAAGCTTAATGAATGATGTGGTGGGGGAGTGTTGGGGGAGGGACTGGAGAGGGTAGAGACTGGAGAGAAACGAATAATCCAAACAATTTTCTACACAACTGATAATTCTCAAATACTCAAATTGACCACAGCTAGATTTCTAAGTCCCGAGCAGGATTTGCACATGCTACAGAATATTAAGATAGAATTATATCCACCTCTGTTGTGGTTAAGGCCCAAAGATTAAACACAAATTAACAGGCGGCTGTGCTTCTAGAATGCCTTGGTACGACTTGGAAGGCAGTGGTGAAAACTGGTTTTGTAACCCTTAACTCAACACCTACCTCATGAGCATAAAGTTATTGGAATACAGTGGCATTTCTTGTGATAACACCAGTGACCATGGATGTATGAAGGAACTGCTTCTTCCTGCCCTCAGGATTAATCAAAGAGGCCTGCAGAAGATAACTAAGAAAAGATGGGAGGGTTATCATACCTACAGGACTTAGAAGGGGCTGAGGAAATGCTAGAAGGCCAGGCACAAGATAGGTACTGTCTGAGCCCAGAGCCCTACAGGAGGACTTTCTGAGTGGGAGAAGAACTAAACTGCCCTTTCTGTGAGAGGGTCAGCCTGCAGCAGTCTCCACCCCAGAGAAAGTCCACACCAGACTACACAGCACCAGTCAGGGGAGGCTTCTCCTGTCCTTGCATCTACTCTGCTGTGTCCCTCTCCTGACAGCTAATTGGGGCCAGGTGTGCAGGACAAGTGACAGGTGAGGAAATGGAACAGAAGCCAACCAAATTCCCCTCCCTCCACTACAGACTTCTGAATTGAAGTAGACCGCTGATGGAAAGAAAATAGAAGCTTTCATTCTACAGTATTTCAGAGATTTTACTATTCTACCAGGTTAACGTAAGAATTACATTTTAGACAAGTCTTGTTACTGAAAGGGATGTGGAAAACTTTTTACTATCAAGTCACTGAAAAAGTTCTGGGATGGTCCCAAGGTCCAGAGGCAGGAAAATCTAAACGTTTCAAAAGAATAAAATAATGTCAGCATGCTCTGAAGTCTGGTCCGTAAGTTTAACTCTATGGAGATGTGAGGCCTGCGTGTGCCAAGGGGCCACTGTGGCCTCAGGTAAGAGACTCCGTCCTCCTCTGAGGTATATTCAGAGGCTGAAGGTTGAAATATTAGATTCAACATCCCTTTCTGGAAGGATAGCTATTAACTGGTAGTTCTAATAAATACTTTAAAAGAAACAAATACATTTCCATTTTATTTGCCCAGCATTTCAAGTAAGAGTTGCATACTCAAGCCAAGTTTTATATAATCCTAAACTCTTTTTCTCTACAGAGGCAATTGGTAGTTTTCCTTCTATACTGCATTATGCTCCAGGAGGTTTGCACAACACCCTATATAACAAATTATGATGAAAAATCAACTTTCATGTAACATATAATGTGAGATATATGCTGCTTTCCATCTCTGTCTGATGCAACACAATATGCTTTTTTGGCTAGGAAACACAGCTGAATCTGTTCTTATAAAATTACTTGTGGTTAAAAGAAGGTAGGTTACATTTTTCTATCTGATCTCATCTACCGACTTCTCTGTTAGTATTGCTCCTTTAACAAATACCATTTCTAAAAGTTACAAGATGGATGTTTAGTAATCCATACAAATAATTAGAATATTCAAACATGGATCCATCATTCAAAACCCCGAATAACCAAGCAAAGAAGCTGTAGTCTACATACTATAAAGGGCAACAAAGTCAAAGTCAGTTTCCAAGGCTAACCATTATGGCTGGGCCCCCTTCTAAGTCAGCTAGGCTTGTGAAGCCTCAGTTTCCTCATCTTGGCTGTGGACCTCACTTCCAGAGCCATGGGAAGAACCAAATGAGAGTGAGGATGTGAAAGCCTCTGCCACATTGTCTAAGTGCGGTCCAGTCACCCTGTTCTGTACATGTCAAGGCATAAGCCACTCCAGGGAACCCAAAGATCCATGAGACTACATACTATGCTCAGAGTTTACAAACCTAAAATCTAGTTGAGGATACACAGAAACATTTTCACAATGATTTCAAGGTTCAGATATAAACAGAATTCACAAAAAAGTATAAATTCAATGAGTGATTCCACCAGTTAGTGATAAGGTTTCACAGGAGGCAGCGAACTCTGTGGGCAGCAGTGATGAAGTTTCGAAAGGATGGAGGAATGGAGGTCGATGAGGAGGATTGGATAGGAAAGAGAAATGGCCATGGCAGTTTTTCATACAGAGGTTGCAAACTCATGGCTCCATTATGAAATTTCACAACAAAATCCTGATTTCCAGCTTTCTTTTAACCCCAGGGGCTGGGTTGAAGTTGCTCTCTGAAGAACAGTTGTCCACTCTAGGGCAGCACAGTGGTCACTTCTGTTGAGCTTCTCACATCTGTTGGCCTTTACTTACTGATGTTCCCTACCCAGCCCTGGTAGGCATTTGGGAGTGCTCATCTATGATTTAGAAGTGTCACTAACCTTGCTATTAAAAAGCACTCCAGACCTAAGTGAATGTCAACCGACTCAGGCAACCATGACGTACTTGCAATTCCTTCCTTTACCCCAGTCCACTGGCAATACCTTATCCTTTAACACCTTAACGGCTGCATTTCACACTCTAAACATAGAGAAACCACAGGCAAACCTTGAGTTTATTTTAGATGGCATCTTTTCAAATAAAAACTCCTCAAGGTAATTTTCTTAAATTAAGATCCCATGGGAAAAAATTAATTAAGTAATAATAAAACCTCTGATGAACCCTGGGGTTGGTCTTTCAATAAGTGGATAATTATTTGCTGGACTCTCCACTCAAATTAAATTATCTAGTTGTAGCATCTCGTTTTTTCCTAGACTAGTTACTAATGTGACTATAAAGTTTTTCTCATTTGTTGTTCTTCAGGTATGATTTTAGAAATCTGTCTCTTGCTTGCACACACACACAAACACACACACACACATAAACGCATCTTTAAAACTACCCTTTTTATGAAGAGCTAGAGGAGTGAGAATGAAGGAGGAGGAAGTGGATGAAAAACTCCAAAGATAAGTTCTCTGGGGTAAAACTTTAACAGCCTTACCTCCGTCATTGCCCCTTATTCACCAACTATAAAACAGAGGCTGGGACTGTATCTATATTATTTCCATAATCTGAGACGGATCACAAATAATTTGTTCCTAATACCTGTAGAATAAAAATTTACAAATGGCTTCTCAGTAAGTAAAAGCAACTTCAAGGTTATGTCTGTAGAAATGTACCTCTTCTGTCATGCATTCTGCAGCATTTTCTGGAATGAGCGAGAAAGAGGTGGCCCACCATATAGTTAACATGCAGAGAATGTTTCATGACCCAGAGAGAGATGCGGTCAGTACAGTGAAGAGTGGGAACTTAGCAGAGAGGAGCAATATCTAAGGATTCTTTTTTAGGAAGTTAGCTGAGTGCTGTCCGTAGTTTATGTACAGCCCTGTCTTCCTCAAGAAAATTTCAATAAACATCCACATTGCTTCCAATGCTGTTTAGGGTAAAATTTGTGCTTCTTTTGTCTAGAATGTCTATAAGGCAATCTTCAGTATGCTATAACCAGTGGTTCTTGAAGTTGGTTCCTAACCCCTGACTAACAGAAGCAGCACCTGGGAATTTGCTGGAATGAAACTTTGAGCTTCACCCCAGATCTCTGTCAGAAATTCTGGGAGTGAAGCCACACAATACCATGTAGTTTAAGTCACCCTCCAAGCGATTCTCACGCACACTGAAGTTTGAGAACTGTGGTGATCACCTATAGTGTGTAAGCATTACAGAGAAAACATCTGTAGCAGAGGTTGTTGGTGCCACCCATTTAGATCTTCCTGACCAGCCAATGCACTTGTACCCAGGGTTGCTTGGAGGAATACAGCTGAGGGTTTACACCTGTGTTCTTCTCCCGTTACTTCTCCATGGTGGCAGAATAAGCAGAGATGTCTGGGAAGCCACCTACCCACAACCCTGGTGTGGCCAATGACATATGGTATTTAAGCCTGAACTCCTTGCAGGGCAAGACAGCCTTGTGAGCCTGGGGACCTGGCCAAGGGCAGATTCTGCCTAAGACCACATCCTTGTAGATACTCCTCCTTCTCTGTCTTGCTCTCCTCACTCTCTCACAGGATTTCCCTAAAGATTATTCCCTCATTAAATCCTGTGCACACAAATCCACTTCTTAAGTCTGCTTCTAGGGAGATAGACTAAGACATGACTACTTGTATAATTACTTACAAAACTTTTCTAAGGGTGCTAATGGGTGGGGCTAGTTACTGTTTGGTGGGGAAGAGTTAACAAATGCAAGAATACCCATAGGAGTCTTACTAAAAGTGCATCAAACAACGTTGTATGCTCTGGCACTGCAAAAATAAAGGTTGAAAACTGGTGGATCACATGATCTCTATTCTTCTAAAATTTATGTCATCATAATTCCCGACAGTGAATAAGAGATACTTATTGTACAAGTTTGTGATAAGAAGTTGCAAGAGGGGCAGGTATTCATGTTTACTAACAGAATAATTCATTGAATAAATGTTTACTGCTCCCCTGCGTTCCAGGCACTGGGACCTCAATGGTAAACTCTACAGGCAAAGTCTCTACCTTCAATGAACTTCCATCTTGATGAGAGACACTGGCAATAAACAGATGAATATATGTAATCTGATATAGAGAGGTGAGAAATGCTATGGACCAGAAGAAAGAAGCAGAAGGGGATAGAGAGTGATAACTGGGGTGGGGGTTGGGGAGTGCACTGAAGAGGTGATATTTGAGCAAGCAGTGACTGCAGCAAGGAAAGCCATGAGAATATATAGAGTGCTCAGGTGGAAGCAACAGCAAGTATAAAGACCTGAGGCAGGGGCTTGCTTAGCAAGGGAGTCTGTGGCAGGAGATGAGTTCAAGACATAGCCAGGCCCCTGATCACATAGGGGCTTGTAGGTCCCATGTTCACAGGAAGAACATGGTGTGATCGGAAGGCCCCTAAGGGCTCTGAGCAGATGGTGACATGGTTGACCTAGAGAAGATAGGGCAACAGAATCAGGGACCACAGATAAGAGGATAGAGTAGTAGGCTAGGTGAGAATGAAACAAACACTAATGGCTTCCAGGAAAGTTTATTGACCTATTTCTTTACTTCCTTAATCCACTAAGAAGTCTGACAGGCCCTACAGGATGTATACACTCTACATACTCAATGCAACTCTCTTTTTGCTTTATCACAATCTAGAATGGGAAATAAGGGTTTATGAGGGCATCAAGTTTCACATCCAGACTGAGGTACGTATAGGACACCCTTAAAGCACAGAGTACCCAGGAAGTGTTTCAGTCCTGGTAGCCAATGTTGACATTAGTACTGAAATACTTCATTAGTACTGATATATCTCTCTGCTTCCTGTTGCTTTAAATGGTGCTGTAGAGAGCTGGGAAGTATCTTTGAGACCACATTCTATTCTCTGAAGCCGAAAGGTAAGGAACAACCTACCTCTATTTCATTTTATTCAAAGTATATAAATGTTATTAAATAATACCCTAAAGAAATATTTTATATCATTTATACTAACAGCTAAAAATCTGTAATTCATTTTTTCTCCCAATAAAAGCTCCTATTCATTGCTAAAATTTTATTGTCAGTATTTTCTAAATGCACAGAAAAAAATATTTTATGATTTATATTACAAGAAAGTTTTAACAAAAGAAGTCAGTTTTTTTGGTAAGAAACAAAAATCCACCAGACCTACTTAGAAACAATATTTAAGTCTTAAATCCATGGAGATTCCTTTTCTAAATGAAATTCAATTTTCCCATTTGTACGTTTCCTGATGTTGATGGTTGCGGTATATGTGCCTGTGGTCAAGCGGTTTAGGGAAAGTGGGCTATTGGAAGATTGTAGGTGCTGGTTTTAAAATTAAACCTGAATCTTTCACATGCCTTAAAGGGATTATATCCAAAAAACATTTGCGTTCCATAAGACCAAAGGTACTATCTCACCACTCAAATGCAAAGGGCCAGAAGTCTATTTATACATTCTCCATGATTTGTTTCCCAGATTTAGCTTTATACAAGCACTTCCTTCAGGGAAACGCATACTTTTCCTCTCTTGCAGCCCAATTTCCTGTAAAAATGCCTCTTTAGGAAATGATAATCACAGCATCATTCTTGTGTTATATGATGACAACTTAGAAGAAAAACATGCATATACATTCATTCAAAACACCTTCCAAAACAAATGAGGATGAAGCAAAAAGAAAGGGGACGAAGAAAATGTTCTCTTTGCCCAAACAGTTCTACCTTTTAAAAAAAGTAGATTTTGCAGCATTTTCTTAGCTTACACTAAGAATTCAAATCTATACCTCTCATTTAAAGGCAGTTTCCTCTTTTAGTGTTAGGTGTAAATTCATGTAATTTTAGTCACTATTCGAGTTCAGTTCAAACAGTTCTACCTTGGGCAATTATAGGATATCCAGGTATCTGAGGCAGCTGCTGGTACCTGTTAACACAGAGGTACTCTTGTTCCAAGAGTGAAGGTGGACGATGAGGGTGGACAATGATGGTGGGCAGTTCTCTACTTATCCAAACTGTGTCATGACTGTAATCTTTGTGAAGACTCTCTTAAGGAGCAGGACCGCTCATCCCGTGCAAAGTGGGAGTCTGGGGCCTGTGCTCACAAGAGAAGGAAAAGAGAGGCAGCTGGGTTATATAACCCAGCCTCCTAAACACAAAGCCAGCACACAAAGCTATCTCAAAATTTCTTGGCAATTCTGTGGTTTCTTCTAGATTCAGACTCAACAAGGTCTCTAGAGATAGCTGCTTGCTAGAAGTGGTCCTGGGAACAAGGCTGGTTGTCCCCATGCCAGAGCAGCCTCTAGAAAGTTGCTGAATGGATGTTACTGCCAACCAAAGAAGCCACTGCCATGAGAAACATCACCCAGAGAGGAAGGAGGATGTTTCCACTTATTATAATCAACTCCGTGCTCTAACCTCACAATGACCACATTTCCTCAATTCAAAGATTCTTATCATGCTGACTTTTCTCTTTTCTTTTTTTTTTTTTTTCCTGAGACAGAGTCTCACTCTGTTACCCAGGCTGGAGTGCAGTAGCACGATCTTGGCGCACTGCAACCTCTGCCTCCTGGGTTCAAGCAATTCTCCTACCTCAGCATCCTGAGTAGATAGACCTATCGGTGTATACCACCACCGCTGGCTAATTTTTGTATTTTTAATGGAGATAGGATTTTGCCATGTTGGCCAGGCTGGTCTTGAACTCCTGGCCTCAAATGATCTGCCTGCCTTGGCCTCCCAAAGTATTGGGATTACAGGAATGAGCCATTGTGCCCAGTCACTCTACAATGACTTTTCCAGAAGGAATAAGAATCACCATCATGATTGAAGACACATACTAATATAAATTTGTCTTAAAATATAAATTAAAATATATTTGCCATAGAATAAAGAAAATGCCGTATTAGAAATATTAATGATCATATAAATACTAGACAATGTTGAATTCTTCCTAGACCTACATTTAAAGGTATGACCTCATGTGCTCTTCATAAAAATCACATGCTCCTGAGGTAGATATATTTTTTCTCATTTTATACAGGATGAACGCTAAGGCCAAAAAAAAATTAACGAAATTAAGAAAAGTGAGGGAACCTGGTTTCGTGGCTCTGAACTCATGCCCTTTGTACCACACCAGTCCCCTCTGAGTTTCTGAGACATGTCACTAGGGAAAGGAGCCAGCAGGGTGCAGAAGATGGTGCCGTTTTCCCTGTTGTCTTAGTGAAATCCAGGGATAAATGTCAAGGAAAAAGGCAATACTTTGACACCAGCAGCACAGTTAAGTGGTTCAAGACCTTGCTTTAAGCTCTATTGCTTCTGATGGCATAAAAATTAAATATTACTTCTGGTAGGACCCAAATGTTAGGATTAAATGTAGTGGATTAGAAGGAGCAATGGGTCTGGGGTCTGAAAGATCTAGGACTTGTAATAGTGTCATGCTGGGATAAAAGGGTGAAATTTCTAATCAGTGTGAAAATGGAGATTTGTAAAACAAATGGTGCTGAGAAAATTGGAAATTAAAAAATAGATTCCCTACTTCTCAATAACAACAAAATAAATTTCAGATGAACTAAAAAATTGTGAATAAAAATGAAAGTATAAAGCTCTTTGTGGTAACGGAACAGTTCTACCTCTTGATTGTGGTGTTCATTACATAAATCTACCTCTGATGAAATGGCATGAAACAATATACACATATTATACCAATGTCAATTTCTGTATTTTGATATTGTACTATATATTATGTAAGACATTACCATTGGGGGCAGGGGGTGAAGGGTACACAAGCCTTCTCCATATGATGTTTGTGACTTCCTGCAAACCTATAATTATCTCAAAAATTAAAAAGTCAAAATAAGTTTTAAATAAAAGCATAAAAGAATTAGAATGAAATAAAAAATAGCGGAACTTGGTATGGGCGAGGAAGAATCCTTTAAAAAAATAATTAATACATTTAACTACAAAAATGGAAAATTTCTGAATATACAAAAATATAAAATTAAAAGGCAAATATTAAGATTTTTCAGCATATCTGACAAATGGAGATGCACAAGCCTTAATATGTTATTTACATAGTGGTTGATAGTATGAATAGACAGCTTGGCCAAAAATCATGACTCCACTACTTAAAAGCTATATGACTTTGAAAAAGTTACCTCAAAGAGTGTCAGCTTTACCATCTGTGAAATGAAGACAGTAATACCTTCCTCAATAAATTGTTTGGTGGGTAAATAAGTTAATACGATGTAATGTAAAGTCCTTAGAATAGTATCTGGAACACAGTGTTAATTGGGTTAGTTGTTGTCATCATTATTATTCTTATTACAATTCAATACAAAAATGACAAAACCTTCCCAAATGTCAGGCTCTCAGGTACACAGAGGCTGGCTGGGGAAATCTCACCCTTGGACAGATTGCCCTGAACTGAGCTATAACATAATGACACTCTCATGCTGAGGCAGGCCTGGCCATTTATCCTGCCAGCTGATGATTCATGTTATGTTATATGATCTCTACCCTTGTGGTCACCTGTTAGCTGGGACTCCTTGCTCTTTCCCATACCCCTGCCTCCCTGGCTACTCACCCCCACCTCCCTTCTAATATGGGTCTTATTTTCTACTTGGTTAGGTAATAATATGCTTATAAGGGCCCCCTTGTGACAGCATCTGGTGTTGTCATCCGCATACTCCCACAGATTACCTCTGATAATCTTCACAAAATCCTGTGCATAGATATGTCCACTTACAGATGAAGAGAAGCGACCTCAGAAAAGTCAGTGACTTTCCTGAGATCACACAGCTGCAAAAAGTAGTTCCTATTCTCAAAGCCAAGTTTTCTGAATTAAAAGCCAAGGCTGGAAGTTTCCAGAGTGATGGGAAACTCTCACATTATGGGCATCATCTAAACTAAGAGATTCCCAATGAGAATCTCTGGAGCTCCACTTTTTTCCAGGGGGAGCTTTTGGACACCTTGCTGTCAGGACAGGTTTTACTTTTCTCTTCTTGATTCTCGTCAGCGTTCCAGAAAGGAGGACTCATCGTATAACTCTCCTCTGGTCAGCTGCTCCTATAGTTAGACCATGCTAGGTGTGAGCACACATTGCTTTTGGCACACCTTTAGTGGCTTTAAAGCTCTTTCTCCTCAAATAGACTGGAGGCTCATAGAACACAGGGACCACATGTTGCTATTATTTAGTATCCACTCGCAACAATTAACACAGTGGTCTGTAATTTCTAATCCTTGGCCCCCAAACTTGAAACACTGCCTGAAGAAGGCAGAGATAGCCCATGTTTCTGTTTGAGAAGGTCTTGTATATATGCCCATCTTTGACCATCTGGGATTGTAAGTATAGAAACCTGAGTATCAGTATCAAGAAATGTATTTGATTTATTGCTAGCTCCTGTTGCCAAGAATGGAATTCTCTTAAAACCACTATTCACTGTGAACTTGGGCAAGTGATTAAGCTTTACTGGATCTCTTTTTCCACATTGTGAAAGGAGTTTATCACTTTTCAGCAAAACTACTCTAAAAGATAGTACCTCCAATTCTTCCAGTCTCCAAAGAAATCTGAGTATGTATATATACAGAAAGGTCAGAGAAGGTGACCTTCTCAAAGGACTCAAAAAACACATTCTGAGGGGATGCTACAGGTCAATGCAGAGCTTCACCTGTGCTGATATCTCTAGGAAAAATTTGTTCAAAAGAACTATGGTCAATTGGACCCTGGCAAGGACCAGTGATTACCACCTATAAAGGGGACAGGTTGAAACGCACACACAGAATGCAAATTTCTCCTGTTAAAACAGTCCATGTAGATAGCACTTAGATGCTTTTCCTTGGAATAACAATGGTGAGGCAGGACTGGCACAACAGCTCTGTCACACAAAACCAGAACCAAAATATTCTTGCACACTTTGTGGGCTGATTTGAGAGTTACCTAGCTTTGGGCTGTAAAAGAATTCCATGTTTAGCTCTGGTTATAGGTGAGGGTCCCATGGGGTAAGAAACTAGCCCAGGAAATGCATTTCAGTGGTCTTTCATTGAGCTGGAAATCCCACACTGATGCTTGCAGGACATTAAAAGAACACCTTGTTACACAGTTCTCGCAACCCCCAAAACACGAAGCACTATGAAACTAAAAGTAGGCTTACAGTAGGTTGACCCCGAAAGCAGAGAAGCTTAAAGTGAAGTGGACTCAATGCCTTTAAAATACACATAAATCTAATGTACCAATACCATATGCTCAAAACATCATTGCTGAGCACACGAGGGAGGAAAAGGCAGACAGATGCCCATAGTCCAAGAAGCTGAGAAGGTAATTTGTGGCTCGTAGAGGTAATGAATAATGATTTAACTTGGTTTTCTTCACTTTGATATTTTTTACAGAAAAGTCACATGAAAATGTGTATTTTTCACTCTATGATTTCCATTATCTGAAATAGTGCCAAGTTTCTTTCACATAAGGAGAAATACCTAGACACAGTGAGAGGTTAGAAACTAGATTTTAAATTTCTTCTAAACTTGTTCTAGCAGCTGGCCTGCCCATCCAGTAGTAATTGTGAGATGCAAAAGAAGTCTGCACATTGGTAACTATCTCTCTATCATCACTTAGATGATCTGAGGAAGGTCTGGCTGCCTTCAAACACCTCAGGCAGAAGGCTCAGGTTTTTGGTGGCTTTGAGGGTTATTTTAGGAAGCTAATCTTTGGCGGGGCTTACAGAAAAGGCTAATGACTAAGTGAGAGTTGAATCCTGTGATGATGTAACCCAGGTGGATTGCACAGTAATCTGTGAGTTTCTTATGCATTTCTACAGCTTTCCCCTGGCATATGTGTGACAGCAAAGGGACAGAACCATGGCCTTGGGGCAAACCAGGGTCTCCTAACCTGAGGCTAAGTTTTTAGAGCATATCTCTCCTTCACTCACTGTCTGGCTCCAGGCCATATAAGAACTTTTTCCCCAACTCAGCTTCCTTAGTTGAAAGTAGGAGGAAGCCCCCACATACCTACTTCACAGAGCTTTCCAGTGAAGTTAAGCAAATGGGGATGGCAGAGCATGTTACAATTTTAGAACTGCTCTGGAGATTCAACAGTGAAAATACACTAGCTAATTAGACAAAGTTTGGTAGAAAGGAAATCTGGAAATTCACCTTCTATCAGAGCCTGAATGGCTGTGGATGGATAATTCCTTTAACTACTCTGTATTTCTCTAGTTCCCACATAAACTCTTGTCATTTCCCAGGGGATCAACTGGAAAATACTATGCATATGCCCAGTGTATCATCGTTTGTTGGGACACCTAGCAGCTACCTCTGAAAGGAGAGGGCTGGTCCTAGAAGCAGCCAGATGGCCCTGTAGAAGTAGCTTTGGCCCTTCACATCACCCAGTGCTGTAGGAGCCAGGCTGACGCCCACAGGGCCTCTGAACACTGGAATGGCGGATGAGCTCAGCTCTCTGAAGTGGCTGCCATGGCCGAGATAGGAGTGCCCTGCCACACTCATTTCCTAGAGGACAAGTTCAGCCAAAGCCACATTAAAAGATGGTTGCTTAATGTTGGCAGAACGTTTCAGGAGGCATCAAATGAGAGTGTGTGGGAGGGGGAGTGGGCATCGGTGTCATAAAATGACGAAGCCCAACAAACGTTTCCTGTCTTCACATTTAAAATCTCTGAAGGTGGAGGAAGCCAGCCTCAGAGGCCCGGGGCTTTCCTGAAGAAACTATAAAAGGAAAGAATGATAAAAGGAGCCAGGGTTTCAGCCGGACCACTACCAATCAAAACAAAGAGTGGGGGAAAGAAGGTCCCATCTCAACCCCAACTCTTGCTTGTAATTTTCAGACTGGATTGCCTACAGGAAGCTACTTAGAAGAGAGGTGAGGTTTGGTTTTGGTTCTGCGGTGGCTCTTTTCTCCTCAGTGAGTGACTGTGGCTTGTAGCTAGTCTCCTCTTACTCCCACAATAGATATACATTTAAGAAGTCAAACAAGAATCAGTGGCTGCTTATTGCACCACACACTGCCTAATGGCCTCTAACAAAATACACTATCTGCTCAGAAAGCGTTTCTTGTCATCTGAATTCAGCTGTCAGAAATTAGGAAAAGAACAGACTGAACAGCAGCTGATACTTAAGATATAAAAGCACTGACATGGTCAATGGAGCATTGATCATGACACTGGAGCATTTCCTCTACATTGGTCAATTTTCAGTCACAACAAAAATACAAATAATTGATTTGAAAGCAGAGCAAATGAAATATTGTTCAAAATAAGACAGCACTGTTGGCCTATTTCTACTTTCTAAGTTATTCAAACAACAGTATATTGGGGAGGTTTCTCACTATAGGTTCCATCAATAAATTCAATGCTTAGATTTCTCATTTCATGATCACTTAAATGTTACAATGTAAGATTTCACGCAAGCAAGGCGTGAACAGATCCATGTCTTAGGGAAAAGCTAAGTTCTCCTGAACACTTGAGGAATCTTCAGTCCTAAGATGGGACTGGAGCTGTAAGGGCAGGCCCACTCAGCTAATGTATGCTACATTGTGCAATTTAAAACACAGGGTGTAAGGCAGTTTTTCAAAGAGGTTCCAAGCATCTTAAGAGTCCCAGAAATTGTATTTGACTCATGAAATTTAGAATTCTCCACCCACACTTATCAATGTCATCTTCTTCCTCCTTGTCCTTGTTCCACCCTCCTCTATAAATCAAGAGACACATGCAGCTGCCTACAGCAACCAAAAGATTTCTCCAATAAGCAAATTCCACTGAAAAAGAGAAAAAAGTTTCAGAAAGGCTCACAGAGTTTAAGGGTTAAACCTAATAGCCTGGGTTCTGATTCTGATGCTGCCAACAATCAAATAATTAATGGCATTTGTTTATTTTTTAACTTATTTTGTTTTTTTTTGGGATGGAGTCTCACTCTCTCGCCCAGGCTGGAGTGCAGTGGCATAATCTCAGATCGCTGCAGCCTCCAGCTCCCGGATCTGAGCAATCCTTGTGCTTTATCCTCCCGAGTAATTGGGATTACAGACATGCATCACCAGACCCAGCTCATTTTTGTATATTTAGTGGAAATGAGGTTTTGCCACGTTGGCCAGGCTGGTCTTGAACTCCTGGCCTCAAGCAATCTGCCCACCTCAGCCTCCCAAAGTGCTGGGATTATAGGCATGAGCCACTGTGAGTGACTTTAACAGCATTTAAACACCCTTTATAATTTCAAATTCATTAACATTATGCAATTCATTTGACCTTTACAACATATCTCTGCAGAACACAGGGAGACTTGTCACCCCTAGTTTACAAATGAGCAAGCCAACTCTAGGGTAGGTCTGTATAATTTGGCAGCCTTCTCACTCAGTGTCCACTGCCATGTGTCCTGAGCTCCCTTTCTTCTCACGTCCCCACCCAGTCCCATCTGCACACACAAACCTACTAGCTCTCCACCTCCATGCACCTTAGCAGCTTGTTTCATCATACTGTGAGTTGCATCCCAGTTACTGATATATTTCTTAGTGTTTCCAAAGGCTGGAAACCTCACTGAGGGCAAGGAGCACAGGAGCCCCATCTTTGATAGCCTGAGGACATGTTGCCATATCTTGAATGCAGTTTGTGTTCTATAAATATTTGGCATATTGAACCGAACTGCATTAATCTGATATGAAATCGCAAACCAGGTGAATTCTGTGCCTCCCCCACCCTGTAACCTCTTGTTCTCAACCCTGACTCCCACCTATTGAAACCTACTCCCAGATCTTTCAAATACATAAAAGACGGTGTGATTGATAGAAACTTAAAGTGTTACTCATCACAGTAGGTAATAAACTTGAATCTAAATGGATGTGGTTCTAACCTCTGGCATCGCCTGAAAGTCTTGGAATGATTTGGGAATGTCAGGGCCTTTTCAGCAGGCCAGAAATCACATTTAGAACTCATTGGCCCTTGAGCTTATACCAAAATCACAGGCATCCACAGTCACCCACCTCACTTCTCATCTATGAGTTGAAAAGTATGAGTCATAAACTGTTGGAAGCATTTTTAACTCACGAATTATGTGGATAGTAAAATATAATGCTTCAACCCTAACTGGATGCTAAGCCCAATCTTAGCAACCAATTAGACAAAGTTGACTTTGAAGTCAAAGTAAATTGACCAAAAGAAAAAGAATAAACTATTTCAACAGATTGTGTTGATAGCCTATGTGTAGATAGAGATATGTGTAACTCGAGGCATCTGTGTAGTCTCCACAACAAATGACAGGGTGTGGTTGCTTCTTCCTCTTGAACACTGACCGCGAGAGGAGGTCTAACCCTAATGGAGACAGCATCCTGAACTTGCTCTCTGCCCTGAGCCTGCACTCCAGTTACAGAGGGTGGGAATTCTGCATTCCACCCTTAAAGAGTCCTGCAAGTCAGGGGTGAGCCCCCTGTCCCTACCAGCCTCCCTTTTTTTGGGTTACACTTTAAGACACTAAGTCTGGCCCTGCCTACCTCCTCTGGCTTCACCCTCCCTAACCGCTCTAAGAGACTCGATTGAGGCCACCTGAGATATTCACATGCATTATGTAGATTACATAGATACCACCTTTATCTCTCCAAAGGCCTTCACATTGCTGTCACCCGGCCATGCCAGCCACCCACAGGCTGCCATCTCATCATCTCTCCTCCATCTCCAGGACTTGCTCATGCTGTACTTCTCCTGCAGTGCCCATCTGAGCATCCCACTCATCCTTCAAGATTTAGCTCGTTAACCTGGAAAGTCTTGACTGACTCTACCACGCTGGGTCAAAATGTCTTCTTCTCTGTTTTCAAAACAGCTTGAGCACGTATCAAGCACAGCATGTATGATATCAAATCAAAATGTCTTTTAACTTCTTTGCTGCGTATTCTCAGAGGTCCTGCACATGGCTGGCACTTTGTGAGCACTGAGGGAAAAGGCTTGTTGGCTGTCTGACTAGCTGAATGATTGAGCAATAAGGTGTAGTACAAACCATCATCTCAGACCATGGTGAAGGTAAGGCCACAAATCCTTGAGATGTTTCTGTTCTCCAGTAGCTAACACACTGCCTGTTTAGGGCATGTTATTGGGTAGTTAAATGAAACTGAACCAAACAATTCTCATCTTGACCATTTTTATTCATTCAGCCATCAATTTTTTTGAGATAGAGTCTTGTTCTGTCACCCAGGCTGGAGTACAGTGGCGTCATTTAGGTCACTGCAACCTCCGCCTCCCAGGTTCAAGTGATTCTCCTGCCTCAGCCTCCTGAGTAGCTGGAATTATAGGCTCCTGCCATAACGCCTGGCTAATTTTGTAATTTCTGGTTTTTTTTAGTATAGACAGGGTTTCACCATGTTGGCCAGGCTGGTCTTGAACTCCTGACCTCAAGTGATCCACTCACCTCGGCCTCCCAAAGTGCCGGGATTACAGGCATAAGCCACCGTGCCCGGCTCAGCCATCAATTATTGAGCATCTACTACATACCTGCATTTCAGTAAGCACTATGGAAGCAATAAACCAGGTAAGTCAAGAATCTAGAGTATAAAGAAATAATAGACTTATAAATAGAAAAGAGTCATAGAGTTCGGAATAAAATGCCAAGTACTTTTTGTGGGCAAGATGGGGAAGATTTAACCAGGGAGTTGAGTTTTGAGTAAGATTTTGAATAAGTATATGAATACACACTTTTTTGAGCCTTTTGGCTGTGTGTGTGTGCATATGTTTATGTGTATGTGTGTGTGTCTGTGGGGTGTTGGTATCTGCTACTACCATACTATGCACAAAGTACCGCGGAGTGAATATTTATGCAAATGTTTACACACTAATTTACACTATAATATAAAACTTCCCTTGGTTATTTTCCACCAACACAATGTCCTTTGACAGGTCTTTACCATTTTGGTTGTTTCTGGCTGACAGTTGTTTTCATATTCCACAGACCCTGGTTTGCCTTCCCTGGGCTGCTTACTCTCCTGAGTCCTGGAAATCTCTCATGTTAATTATCATTTTTCCCAGCTGCAGTCATTGTAAACTGTAGTGTGTTTTCCCCTCATAGTAATAAATATTCGTGTATTTATGAAGTAATGAAGAAAATGTTGCTGAGCATGAAGGCATTGATCTCAACAGTCAGGAGAGAAAGAGACACAGAATTAAAATCTACTAACATTGTCACACATTCCTAGTGGCTCAACTGCTTCAGATGGAAAAGGCTGAAACTTGGAGTTTGGAGGTTTTGATAATGACTACAGGATGGGCAGGAAAACAAAGATATATATACTTGGCTAGTTTTAGCTTTGGGTATCATTTCCATTTCTTAACAGCACAAGAGTGAGAAGCATTTTGGAGCTTTTTCATATTATTTATTTATCCCTTGGAGACTGGCATATTCTGTTCACCCTAAACATAAGAAAAGGCCTAGGTAGGGATGACTGGAGTTGCAGGCTACACAGCTCCATTAGGAAATGAAAGTTTGCTTGCAGAGGGGTCTCCTAATCTGAACTTTAATGTCAAGTCTCTGACCGCAGACCTCCATTCAAATGTATCCTGGCTCAGAAATGAGTAGGATAAAGACACAGGTATCAGTTTCCTTTTCTACAATTTGTGACTGATGGGTGACTCAGGATTAATGTAAAATCAGTTTAAGAGTGCTCTGAAGCCTGTAATCCCAGCACCTTGGGAGGCCAAGGTGGCTGGATCACGAGGTCAGGAGTTTGAGACCAGCCTGACCAACATGATGAAACCCCATCTCTACTAAAAATACAAAAATGAGCCAGGCGTAGTGGCACGTGCCTGTAATCCCAGCTACTCAGGAGGTTGAAGCAGGAGAATTGCTTGAACCTGGGAAGCGGAGGTTGCAGTGAACTGAGATTGATCGTACCACTGCACTCCAACTTGGGAGACAGAGAAAGACTCTGTCTCAAAAAAATAAGAGTGCTTTGAAATATTAACAGATAGTTTCTGGACATGAGTACACACAGGTGCTTTGAAATATTAACAGATAGTTGCTGCACATGAGTGCAGACATTTGCCATATATACAGGTGTGCACACACAGTGTACATGGCAAATGTCCACTAGACATATGCTATTAGACAGAAATGGGAAAAGAATTGTTGGATGGGTTGGTGTTATACAGTAGGAAATAGACAAGCATTTTCTAGTCAGAAAAGCCTTGTAGAACTAGCTCTGCCATTTAGGACCTTAGAAAAGCTACTCAATCTCTTCAGACCTCAGTTTTATCATCTCCTTAACACAGTGGTTCTTAACTGCATGCAGTTCCCGCCCGCAGGGACATTTGATAAGTCTGGAGACATTCTGATTGTCACAAATTGAAGTGAAGGAGTTACTACTGGCATCTAGTGGGTAGAGGACAGGGATACTGATAAACATCCTATAGTGCACAAGACAGCCCCTAGAACAATTATCCTTAACCTAAAATGTCAATAGTGCTGAGGCTAAAAAATTCTGTCTTAATGGAATGCTAATAATTGTACCTGTTCTAAAAAAAAAAAAAAAGCCCCTGTAGCTCTCAATAATATTTGCTATTATAGTTATGGTCATTACCACATTATCACATCCTGAAAAAGAACCCACATTAAAATTACAATATATTTCTAAGGACTGAATATTAAATTCTCCAAGAAATACGTTTGTATTTTAATAAGGGTTTAGACTGAGCGCAGATTCACACCTGTAATCCCAGCACTTCCGGAGACCAAGGCAGTCAGATCACTTGAGCCCATGAGTTTGAGACCAGCCTGGGCAACATGGCAAAACTTCATCTCTACAAAGAATACAAAAATTGGCCAGATGTGATGGCATGTGCCTGTGGTCCCAGCTACGTGGGAGGCTGAGGTGGGAGGATTGCTTGAGTCCAGGGAGTCAAGGCTGCAGTGAGCCATGATCACACCACTGCACTCCAGCATGGGCAACAGAGTAAGATCCTATCTCAAAAAATAAAATAAAATAAAAATAAGAGTTTAGGCAGATAATACTAATGAAATAAATAAATAAAATGGTGAAAGTCTAAAGTACCTTAAGGCAGTTCAGTATCTGGGCTATTTGGGTGCAGATGGCAATTGCAATACCCCTCAACAATTCCCCATAAGCACTCATCCTAAAAACATGATTCACATCATAAAACAAAGGGGACAGTCGACACCAATGTGTCTGCTTTTCAAGCAAAGTTACTACAACTGAGCAGGTGACCCAGTGACACTAGTCTATCCAATCCTCCAAAACATCTCTGGCCACTTGGTACAAATTCTTTCAGTACTTCTAGAGGAAAGGTAGTCATTTCATCTCAGAAAGTTCTGAGCCATTTCCTAGCCATGATATCTTTTTAAAAGAGGGTTCTGACCACCAATGGCAAGAATTATTTTCTATCTTCTTCAGTTTGTTTAACAGGAAACAAAGTGTTGGAAAGAGGACAAATTTGTATCTTTCTCGTTGACTTAACTAAGGGCAAGGCTCTATTTAGCAACCACCAAGAACAATGTAGAAATTGTTCACTAACAACGTGAATCATTTTCAGACATTCCCCAGAAAATCTGGGATAAGTTAGGTGGAAAAGAGATAGATGACAGTATGTGGAAAACATTATTTATGAATGTTAATAAAATTTCTACTGCAAGAAAAGTCCGACATTGAAAATGAAGCTTATTCCATGCTGATTCTGAGATGCAAACAAGCTAAGGGCCGATTCATTAAGTGCCAAGTTCAAGGGAGGGATGGCAGCCCAGAGCTATAGCTGAAGTTCCTCTCCTCAGGATTTTGCCAAGAGCCTGTTCACATGCTTTCAAACCATCATAGATATGTTAGGGTAGACCTGACATCTTTGCTGAACTTTCTCCATGTCAGCTTTTTGCAGGAAGGAAACAAGTTGGTGGGTTTAGGACTAAAGGCAATCTTCCTCATTCATACTTGAGGCCTTTGACAGAAGCTTTCAAAATGGAAAATGAAAATAGAAGCCAGTTGAAATCAAGACTTCAAGTTTTACAACATCTGGAGATCCCTTGTAAGGACAATATCTGATAAAACCAGAATAAACTTGAACTTAAGTGAAAATGCACTACAAGAAACATCTAGATACACACTGGCTATGCAATGGATCCTGACATCTTTAATTTGTTTGAGCTGTAGGAATGTTTTCCAAAAGAATGGTGAGAACACAGCGGAACAATGTTTTTGTGAGGACAGGACAGTGTTTCGTGAGGTTGAAATGAAATTGTTTTAAATTAGTGATTGAAAGAACTGTCTTTCCTTAAAACTTTCCCAGGTCCTGGAAATAGCAAATATTTTAATGGTGTTCATATAACTGGATTACTAAAGAAGTAAATATCAACTAATGCACCAATGAGGTAAGGTAAGTTTCCAAAATTCTAGTACTGAGGAATACATTGAACATCAGGCTGAAATAAAAAGCCAGGTTTTCTCAACTGGGTGATCTTTATTTCATGATTATATTTGATAGTAAATGTGTCCAGGTGTTTCATGCTCCTTCAGAGGCAATATAGCACAGTAGCCAAAGAGCGTTATCTCTGAAGCCCAAAAGTCTGGGTTTGAATCCCAGCTCTGAAACTAGTCATGTGACTTTAGGAAACTTACTTAACCTCTCTGGCCCTCAGCTTCTTCATCTGTTAAATGGGATAATGATGTCACTACCTTATGTGGTTTTAAAAATTCAAGGCATGAATGCATGTAAAGCATTTAGAATAGTGCCTCAAAGTGTGCTATCAATTCCATGTCCCATCTCATCTGCACATAGCCCCTGTGCATTAAGTACCATCTATCATTCCCATCTCACAAATAAGAAAAGTGAAAATTTGCTAGGTCAGTTAACTTGTCTACATTCACACAGCTCATAAGTGGTGGAGCCAGTACTTGAAAAACTTCTGCCACGAGTTAAAGCTCAAGCTCATAATCACTCAGAAAATAATGTATTTGGGGAAATGACTGTGACAAGAAGGGTTGGTCTATTGTACCACAGGAAACAATGGCTACCAGGGCAGAGATAAGGGACATTCTTAGTTTAAGAAGTAGCTCCTAAAGAGAAGAAGAAGAAAAAAGAAAAGTAGCAGCTCCTGCTGGGTGCAGTGCTTCACACCTGTAATCCCAGCATTTTGGGAGGGCGAGGTGGGTGGACCACCTGAGATCGGGAGTTTGAGACCAGCCTGACCAACATGGAGAAACCCTGTCTCCACTATATATGCAAAATTAGCTGGGTGTGGTGTCACACGACTGTAATCCCAGCTACTCAGGAGGCTGAGGCAGGAGAATTGCTTGAACCCGGGAGGCGGAGGTTGTGGTGAGCCAAGATTGTGCCATTGCACTCCAGCCTGGGCAACAAGAGCAAAACTCCATCTCAAAAAAAAAAGAAGAAGGAGAAGAATTAGCTCCTAATGACCCTCCAGGAGACATTCACAACTTCTTTCCTCTCTCCAAATCTCCAAAGCCCTTATAGTAGAGATGAAGTAATATGATTTCAAAGATGATACCTACTAGCTCAATCAAAACCCTTCTTCCCTTAAACAGGTCACCTTCCTGACACTTAGCAGAAATCATGAATATCTCAAAGCATTCTTCTTCCCCTTACTCAACCAATTCTCAAGAATGTGTGTCTCATTGGTAGAATGAGACTGTGAGCCCATTTCAGGCGGCTTCTAGGTGAAGGAAAAGAGGCCTAGCAGGTTCTCGCTGAGTTTTTAAATGAAGTTTACTGTTGGTGCCTGAGCTCTTTCTGTATATATTTTTCTTCTGGAATCTTCTCTTCATTACAAGTATCCTTGTGTCCCAGGAAGCCAGGCTCTATGAACTGTTCTTGGGTTAGCAAAAGTGTGTGCTGCAGTAGTATATTCTACTCCATCATTACATTCTACAGCTCTAATTTTCTCATCCAGTTTTGCCTTCAGGAAGGCTCCCATTTTCTTAGTACACAGTACCAGACCCTTTGGATCTTCACTGGCTGTACCACAAAACTCCAAAAAATCAGGACTGTCAAGCTTTCAAATTTTGCTTTTGTTGTTCTTACTTCCTAAACCTGAAGCACCTTCTTCATTTCCCTTTTCTATCCTCCAATCCTTTGCCCTGTTAACCTGGCAAAGTCATACCCTTACTCTCAGGGGAAGACTTAAATGTCCGACCTTCACTGTAGTTTTCATAGAACTGAATATCTGTGTTCCCTACAAAACAGAATTGCTACCTTGTCTGCACCCCTCAGTCGTTCATGATCCCTTCTACTATACCACTTATGGCAATAGATCACACCCTTTCTCTGCTCAGCACCTCGCATAGTCTTGAGACATAACAGACATTGAATAGGGTTTACTGGGATATCATTAATGAGTAACTAGGATAGTTGAGGCAGAGGCAGTACAGCAAAAGAGCATAATTTTTGGTATTAGAGACATCTAGGTTCAATTTCTGGCTTTATCACCTCCTATGGCAAGACCTCTATGACCCTCTGTTTCTTTATCTATTAAATAGACCATTTTATTATAAGAATCCAAAGAGAAAGGGATATAAATATTTTTGCTACATGGTGAGCACTTAACAAATTTTTGTGTCTCTTGAAATCTGCCCACATTTTCTTCTCTTTATAATCCTCCTTCCTCAAACTCCATATCATTTCCTCTCCCTAGAAAAGAGGAAGGCAGTTGTTGAAAGTTTAGATAAAAGAGAATTCTAATGAAAAGTTTTAGGAGCGTTCATCCAAGCAGACTCTAAGAAAGAAAGACATCCATTTGACTTGAAATCTATAAATCTGATGTCAAGAAAGCTTCTAGCGTGAAGATAAAAACAGGATTCTTAGGCCAAAACTTTAATAATTTCTGGCTGCCACCACTGAGTGGATATAGCAGGTTGTCTTGGTTTGGCTCCATTAAACTTCTGATATATCTAGCATATCTCTAATATATATCAAAAATTTATATCTGATTCTACACTCACCAGAAAGCTAGGCCTGACTTCTGGGGAGAATTATTGATCATGCTGATTTCAATTCTTTTTAAACCCCAGTGGCTACGATAGCTCATGATCAGTAAGATAAATGGCTTCTGGGTGTGATCCAGCTATGAGGAGAAAAGTTCTGTCTTCTATCAGTACTAAAGGCAAAAAAAAGAAAAAAAAGTTTCTCGTATAAATTAATCAAGTATTTTTCAGGAGTCTACCACAGTCTCATACATACACACTTTTAGGTTCATATAAGAAAATACTGATTGACCTTGAGCCCAAAAACCATTTCTTACATCTTCAAGTAGAGGGCCAGCTCACTCCAGGATTTCATACAGCTCCATTTGTTTCCTGTTTCTATAGAATCTGTCTTCATTCTTTGAGATCCTTAGTTCTCCAAGAGTAGGAAGACCCAGTATCAGTTTTTCCTAAGTCTTCCTTTTCTCCTCTAGAGTAAATATCAGAGATCCAAGTGCAAAAGGTCCAAGTATACTTGGTCTGGATGGGCTCCTGCCTTTTCCTCTGGAGAAGAAACAGACCTTGAGAGTGCCAGTCAGTGGCTTCCAGTTACAATCTTTAGTTCCCCCTAAGATTTCAGCTCAAATGTTTATATGGATGGCCAGCTATGGTGGCTCCTCACTATAATCTCAGCACTTTGGGAGACCGAGGAGGGTGGATTGCTTGAGCCCAGGAATTCGAGACCAGGCTGAGCAACATGGTGAAACCCGTTTCTACAAAAAATACAAAAATTAGTCAGGCATCTTAGTATGCACCTGTAGTTCCAGCTACTTAGGAGGCTGAGGTGGGAAGATCACCTGAGCCAAGGAGGTTAGAGGTTGCAGTGAGCTGAGATCAAGAAAGTGCAGTGGCCTGACTGACAAGTGAGACCTTGTCTCAAAAAAAAAAAAAAAACATATGGATGAATTGATCTCTCTATATCTTGCTATTCCATTAACACGACTTACAGCAAGACTCCTGAGAATGTAGTTTTTAAATAATTAACGTATTAGGCATAATATACATATTAATATAATTAACATATTGGGCAATAATTAACCTAATTAGGCATGGGGAAGAAGTAAATGCTTAAGAAATATAATATTTGATTTATAGAGTACATCTAGAGGTAACTAGAAAGTCAACTTAAGGTTCTAAAACATTTCGTAAATTGTTTTGTGAGCAGAAGTCTACTCATGTCACAAAAATATTCTTGTTCGTACATATAATGATACCGTAAATACAACAGCTTTAAGGCAACAGTCCCAGACAACCAAATTGTAACCATTCTGTTTACCATCTTGGCCCATATCCCAAGCTCCACATGATTTCAGCATCCTTTTTGGACTCAACAATAAGGGCTCAATTATGAAGACTCCTCTATGTTACTATTACAAATGCAAAGGGAACAAATCCATTTATCTAAATATGAATTTGAAATCCTTTGTAGTATGGTGACCATATGCATGGATTCTCAGAAAGCAAAAGCCAAATATTCATTTCCCATTGTGTGGAAGTGCTGTAGGTTTCTGGCATGGGGAACTGATCCTATTAAGTGGTATTTACAGTGGCTACTTACTGCTTAAATGGGGAAAATTCATAGGGGTAAGTCATAGGAATTAAGGAAGAGAGTACCCTGAGTAAAATAATATGCACAGCTAATCCTTATGACTCACTCAATATCCTTCCCCTCAAACCCCCCTCCCTTTGACCCATCCACCCCACCCCCTGCCACTCAATTAAGCGAGACTGTCCAGCCAGTTTGGCTGCTACAGGAATTTGAGTTGGAACAAACAGACTTGGTCTGTTTATAAAAAATGGGCCTTTTGCCATGGTTTCGTCTCATTTGCACCAGGATTTCATATAGTATTGGCTATATGATGCCCTTCATACAAAGTGAAGGAAGTACAAGTCAGGAAAGAATTTTGCCCTTATGGAAGATCAGCAGGAGTAGAAAGCCTCTGTCTGAAATCTGAGAGGATTATGTTCCATTAAAGTTGCTAAATATTCTCATTGGAAAATTACTCATGATAATCTTCTTTTCCTATGAAAGTGAAATTCTAAACATACTATGGTCTTTTTGCTTTGCTTGGAAACCTATGATTTTCTTTAAAAATTCAAACATAAAAAAATAAAAAAGATTGCCTTTGTGATATTTTTATTTTCCCCAGAACTTGAGGGCTCATTGCTTGCTATCCACTGGACACCTAAACCTTCTCTAGAACAATGACATGTCTGCTCCACCCAAGGCTACTTTTTCTATTACTTGACAAGCTAAAAGTGAGTAAACACACAGGCAAAAATGAAGGGCAATGAGAATTGGAACACATATTGGTTTGCAGCTTTCTGAACACGTCTTAACCTACAAGAAGCTTTTAAAGAAACTTAAAGTTGGGTCTTTGCCTGAGAAAAGTAAGTCTCTCCCTTTCTTTCCTTCCTTGATAGACTATACCAGCAAGAGTCTATGTAAAAACTACCACATTTGCTCCACTCCACAGTCCTTTAAGTTAGCCTTCACATAAATCCATTTCTTTTCAGAATTCAGTAGTTTGATGGGGTAAAGATTTAGAATTTTTACTTTCTCCAAAGATTTGTTTTAAATTATGAACAGAGAAGTTGAATATTTAATTTTACCTACAAATATGCTACATTTAATTTAATTTAGTAATTTCTATCATGTGACTGTGTAAATTATTTTTTCTAACTCGAGAATATAATTTCAGCACAGGAAATTTGTATGATGGAAAAAAAAAATTTTTTTAAGGGGAAAGTTAGCCCTAACTTTTACACCACAATCTCATTCCCAAACACCATTGGTGTTAAGACGTGAATGTATTTTCTAGGACATTTTTTATTTTTCATATTTCCTTTAATATATTAGTGACCAAAGTGTGTTAGAAATTTTGTAACTTATCTTCTTTTAAATTTTACATATATCTATATATCTATATATATATCTATATATAGATATATAGATATATCTATATATAGATATATCTATATATCTATATATAGATATATAGATATATATGTGTGGTCTGATGACAACCTGTAATTCAGATACGACGGCTCAGAGGCTTTGGGAGTTGTTTTTAATTTTTTACTATTACATGGTATCATAGGGACAAATATAATTTCAAGACAAATAGAAGTGCCATAGCAACTATTTCAGTGACTGGGAATAAGACTTGGATTGTAATTTCTTGGGGCAAATGTGAACTCAGAAGCAAAATTCCCATTATGAAACATCTCCCTTTAAATCTCTGGTAACAGAGAGACCCTTTTCTGACCCTGCTGATCCAGGAATCTGTGTAACAGAGAAAGTCTGGGTCTCTAACGGCATCAATTGCAACACTGACACGTGGAAGAAAGTTGAGCCTGTTAGGCCAAGACTCATTGTACCAATGGGAGTCCCAAGGTCTTTGCTTATGAAAGGACTCATATTTACTGACCATTGCATTAGGAATACTATTGAGATTATACATTTTTGTAACAGTTTCCAAATTAAGTCTTAACATCTTAAATGTTCAATAAAAACTGTTGAAGGATAAATAGCTCCAAATTATCAAACTGCTTGCATGGTAAATAAACTGGTGGCTAAAAAAATTTGGGGACTCCATAATTCCAAATACACGCAAAAGAAAGGGACAAAAATAAATTATCTCCACCATTTCCAAGTATAGCCACCGCCTCTCTGCTTCAAGCTTGCTCACTCCTAGAACCTGAAAGCCTTTAGAGAAGCTGGTGAAGGAGTTCCTAAGAAGCTTGCCATAAGTCTTCTGAAGTATGTATGGGTGTAGGTGGCACAAATTAAAAATAGAGGCTAGTGCTTGCTTCCCATCTATGAGGAACTGAGATCCGTTGGATCAGCCGATGCCAATAGGACATGAGGGAGCTATAGTGTTTGTGGGAAGAAAAATTGTGGGCATACCCATTCCAATTCTCTATGAAACTTTGAGGGTAGAAAGAACTCAGTCCAAGACGAGCGAATAATGAGGTCAGGAGTTCAAGACTAGCTTGGCCACATGGTGAAACCCCTTCTCTACTAAAAATACAAAAAAATTAGTTGGGCATAATAGTGGGTGCCTATAATCCCAACTACTCGGGAGGCTGAGGCAGGAGAATCGGCAGAGGTTGCAGTGAGCCTAGATCATGCCACTGTACTCCAGTCCTGGCAACTGAGTGAGACTCTGTCTCAAAAAAAAAAAAAGGAACACAGAAGTTAGAGGGGATGTGGGAGCTGTGGGGCCACCAAATGACCACCAGAAAAAGGTAGAAGGGACTAGACCATCAACTACTCGTGCAGCTAAAAAATAATCTGCAATTCTCTGAGAGGGAGCTAGAGTAAAATTGAAAGTCATCTCAAGAAATCACAACCACGACATCAACAGAGTCTACCAGTGTCAAAGAAACGGAGAGACAACATTCAAAAGAATGTCTGCTTAAATGTCTGCTTCCTCCCTGCTCCCTTCTGCCAGTGGAGACAGCCCTTGCTTAGAGTAACAATTAGACATGGTAGGTTGAACACAGTGTTTATTATTCTTCCCTCATAATTCCCCACTAAAATGACAGTAGAGAATTTTTTTCTTTTCTTTTCTTTTCTTCTTTTCTGCTCATGGCCAGTTTTTGCTAGAGTAGAAATTTTTTTTTAAGAACAAACCTAGAAGGACAAGGAGAAGAGGAGAAGAAACAACAGATGATGATTGATGGTAACAACATTTTATAGGCTGAAAATACAGTGGATAAGCAGTAATCAACTTAGAAGATGGGAAAAACTAAAACTGTGGATTGAGGCGGGTTAGTGAGAAAGAAGCCAGTTCAAACATGTGAATCCCAGGACTGGAGTAACCTGAGGAAGGTGGGTGTGCAGAGTAACACTGAAAACAGGAGTATCGGCTCAACATTTGTAAATAGGTGACTGCCCCTGCCCCAGCTTTCTAGAGATTTTGAACATAGAAGCTACAGATTTTGTAACACCATCCACAGCGGAGAACAAAAGTGATATTCCATGCTGAAAACCAGACAATTAACTGAAAATTCACATTCCAAATATGAGATTCCCCATTCCCACTCCTACTGGGCTCCTAGAAAAAAGACAATCAGGTTTAAACCCCACAGGCAGAGATGTGTAGAATTCCTCTGGAGAACTGAGCAGACCACAAGAACAGATGTGTAGATGCTGATATTTGGGGTCCTTCAAAGAAAAAGTCAGCTTACCATCTTATCTGCTTCCACTCTAGAAGCTGCCAGTCGTCAAATCCTGCCCACACATACAAAGCTTCCTGTCAGCTTATCAGTGCCACATTCTGAAATATCAATAGACAGCCAGTGCTGTATTTCTGTGTGTCAAGCACCATTCTAAGCACATTTTAATTTTTATGCAAATTAACTTATTTATATATATTAATATTTTTCATATATATGTATAAATTGAATTACTACTTATCCCAGTTTTAGAAGTAAGTGCCATTACTATTCTCATTTTTCAGTAAGGAAAGTAAAGTACGTAAAAATTAAGTAACTTGCTTAAGGTCACAAGCTACAAAGTAGTATGGCCAGTTTCACAGTCTTTCAGTTTTTACCCAGAGCCCATGTTTCTAACCTGTACATTTTACTGCCTCAAACATGACAACAGAGACAAAATGAAGCAAAAAAGGGAAACAATGGGAGAGGAAACCAGGAACCAGAAGAAAGATATAACCAACTATATCACATTTACTCAGGTAAGACATTACAATCATTAAATAAAAACAGGATGCTCTTTCATTCAGAGAATGAGAGTATGAATGCAGATAATTGGATAGATGAACTATAAAACAGAATTACAGAACTAAAAGAAACAGAAAACTAGGATGGTCTATCTAGAGAGTAACAACAGATTAAGCTGTGGTATGAAATTCTCAAAGAATGAATATAAGAAAACTTCCAAACTGAATTTTTTAATAGAAATGGGGTCTTGTTACGTTAGCCAGGCTGGTCTCAAACTTCTGACTTCAAGGGAGCCTCCTGCCTTGGCACCACAAAATGCTGAAATTACAGGCATGAACCATGTATGTGGCCTAAAACTTATGAGTAAATGAGTCAAAGAATACTCAACAAGCACAAGATTTGACAGTCACCAGCTATGAAAAGATTATTTTTAAAGTTTCTAGAGAGGGAAAAAAATCCACAATCAAAATGAAGAATGAGAATGAGATGAAGCATGCAACAACAACTCTGAAGGTAGAAGAGGACTGGCATCTGGCCGATTACCAATCAAAGGCAAAAATAGGATAAAGACGCATGCAAAATCTCCACAAAATAACATCCTATGTATCTTTTTCCAGTAGAAAGACAGGGTTCTAGAAAATAGTCCCAAGTTGATGGTGAGAGGACAAGTCAGGAAGACAGTCGAACAGCAATGTCTATACAGAATTAATCCACATCAGAAAAGAGGGCTCCAGGAGGGCTATCTTTAGGTAAACTATAATTTGTAAATTTCTTGATTTTAAAAAATTGTATCGCACAGTTTTACAACTCCAGTAGAGAGTTTAGGTCTGAATTACTAGAACAAACACAGAAAATTAAGCAATGTATTAATGGAAGCAAATTGTTAAATTCAGGGGAAAAAAATATTCATAAGGGCCAGGTGTGGTGGCTCACATCAGTAATCCCAGCACTTTGGGAGGTCGCGGCAGGCAGACCACTTGAGGTCAGGAGTTTGAGAACAGCCTGGCCAATGTGGTAAAACCCCATCTCTACTAAAACACACACACACACACACACACACACAAATTAGCCAGGCATAGTGGCACATGCCTGTAGTCTCAGCTACTTGGGAGACAGAGGCGGGAGAATTGCTTGAACCCAGAAGGCAGAGGTTGCAGTGAGCCAAGATCGCATCACTGCACTCCAGCCTGGGTAACTGAGCCAGATTCTGACTCAACAACAACCACTACAAAAACTCATAAGACACTATGTGTCTCAACTGTGAGAAACATTTATATACTCATAGTAATGTAAATATTAGCTACTAATTTAACAAAAAATAGTGCTATAAGATTATATTGGGAAGGGAGAGACAGAGAAGCAGGTTGTGAGTTTGTTGGGGGTCTGGGCTTCTGAAAAACAAGTCAGGAATGCATATAAAGATATCTTTAGTTTCTTTAGAGAACCAAAATTCTTGTGACCGACTCCCTTGGCTCTTGTTTTAGGCTACTAGGTAATAGTAATAGTAGCCTAAAACAAGAGCCAAGGGAGTCGGTCACAAGAATGTAGAAAATGGTACAAGAGAGCTAAATCTTCATTGTCCACAGAACAGAATAAATGCCTGAAATTCAAAAAACATTAGGAAATAGTATTAATTTCATTATTTATAAATCTAGATATAATTAACAGAAGAAATAGCTTTCAGAGTTCTCAGGAGACAAGAATCTGGAGAGGAGAGGTGGCACAAGGTTATGCTGTTTTTCATTATAAATCTATCCATACTACTTGTTTCTTCAAACCATGTGTATGGATTACTTTGATTAAAATGTTTTTTTAAATTACAAGGAAGGCTTTTTAAAGAGTGGGTTAGAGTCTCAGAAATGGACTCTAAGTAAAAGGGAATGCCTCTTTGTATCTCTGTCCATTAAAGAACACCAAGACTATGACAGAGAGAATAATGGCTCCTCAAAGATGCTATGTCCTAATCCCTGAAACCTATCTTGTAAATGAATAAGGGTGAATGTAATTAAGGTCACAAAACTTGATATGGAGAAACTATCCTGAATTATCCTTTCCTGGCTGCAGGAAGTGAGATGCAATAACAGAAGGGCTCAACTCACCCTTGCTGGTCCTTGAAGATGAAGGAAGGGGCCATGAGCCAAGGAAAGCAGCAGGCTTTAGAAGCCAGAGATAGCCTTCTATTGACAACCAGCAAATAAAATGGGGACCTCAGTAGTACACCACAAGGGTTTGAATTCTGCCAATAACACACATGATCAAGGAAATGGCTTTTCTGCCAAAGCCTCCACAAAGGAATACATCTGCCAGCATCTTGATTTTAGCCTTGTGAAACCTATATGAGACTTCTGATCTACTGATCTTCTATCTAACTGTTCGATAATACATTTGTTTTGTTTAAAGCCATGACATTTCTGGAACTTTGTTATGGCAATAATAGAAAACTAATACAGACTGCCAGATGCCAAGCCATTTCATGTAGTTACCAACTTAAGTGACAATGTCTAAGAGTGAATGTTGACACTTAAAATGCTCAATGAATACATGAACTTAAAATTCACTACAGAGATTGTCTCATCTTCTCAACATAATTGACAAGGGTCAACTGAAAGTCAAGCAATGGAGTATCCATCTCCCTATCACAGACTGATCAGTAGTTTTTAGCATGGCCAAGAAGTCTGAAGGTTCCCACAGTGAGAAAGAGAACTTCAAACAACCAAATTTCTTTCACATTCTTCCATTAGAGCCATTTCTCAAATGCATCCAAGCCAGTGGGATGTGTTTATCATAGAATTTAAATATTTATAAGCACCCAAGATAAAAAAGCACAAACTCAGACTTCAGAAGTCTGCCCTGAAGAAAGGAAGGGGGTGGTCTTGAGCACAGGTGGAGAAACTAACCTCTCACAGCCCTCTGAGAAGCGACATTTGCAGAAGTTTCAGGGATATACAGGCTTTAACAAAAGATGTTGTCCTTCACTTCAACCTGACAGCTAGCAAATCAGGAAAATTGTCCTAATCACTTTCTTAACTAGAGCATAAAAGCCTCTTGGAATTAATAAAGAATGACTGAGAAATTGTCTTTATTAAAATTTCTATTTACAGGAAAAGTCTAGGATTACTTTTTGTAAAGCAGAAAAGTCATCTAAAGTAAATTGTAAAAGGATAATTTACTGATACAAAGTGAGAAAAGTAAATTGACAAATTTAAAAAATGCAGAGGAATTGATTTCACTACTGATAAGGCACAAGTTCCAAAAGCTGTTGAAAGAAGAACAGTAACAAAAATGGAAGTAACCTATTCCATTTTCACAATACACACGGACCTTTCATTTTCAAACAGATCTTTTCCTTCAGGAGACACCAAAAATTCAGAATGGAATGAGAAAAATATAACTTAGGTCCACATTCACAAAACAGAAACAGAATAATGACTCTGTTCAAGCTATGTAAATCAACCAAAAAATTAACCCCTCTCCTTCTTCTCAGAGAAAGTAGGTGGGTTTTTTTGTGGAAGGTGGGGGTGGTGGGAGGAGTCAGTTTTCTATGAAACCTTAATAGACATAGAAAAAAACCAAAGTGTTTTTCTTACTCTCACACACCAGTAAATACAATACTTCTGACCCCAGATGTGTAGAGATTTCTCCTCATACTCCAAGCAATGAGTTCTCCAGTGGAAACCAACTGAGTGCTCTGTGATTCTACTCAGTGCTGACACTATCTACCTGGAGACAGCAGCAGATCACACGGATTAAAGCTCAGTCCCACAATACTGCCTCCCACTTTGGATGCCAGTCACAAGCCCCAGGCTGTGATCTGTGCTTCTGACTGACTGGCTATAAATCAGGGTTCCTGGTCCTTGATCAGCTCAGAGAAGTCTGGTGAACACTGCTTGCATTTACTGTTTATTAGAAAGGAAACTACAAATGAACAGCCAGATGAAAGAGACATACAAGGTGGGGAATGGGAGAAGGGACACAGAGCTTCCATGCCCTTTTCAGGCTGAGATGAAGCAGGGACACCTCTTTTAGGGGCCTGTGGGGGCCTCCAAAGCATGGAAATAAAGGAAAATCCTGAGTTCCTCCAAGGAAAATTCTAGGCACCTAGCTAGCCTTGAGAAGTAAATAAGCAACTTGATAAGCAAAAAGGTAATAGTAGCCTAAAACGATAGCCAAGGAAGTTAGTCACAAGAATGTCTGGCTCTCTAAAGAAACTAAAGATATCTTAATATGCATTCTTGACTTGTTTTTCAGAAACTCAGACCCCCACCAAACAGATCTGCCTGCATGAAAAACTGAGGACTGAACTCTGACCATTGTCCTCTATTCCAAATTTCTTTCTGAGGGTCAGGAGGAAGTTATGCACATGAGCTAGAGCTAATATTCTTTTCTGCTGATCCCCAATTTTAAACACGTTTCATGTCCTGAACCAGTCACAAATCAGAAAAGCTTTGAATCCACCTCTGACCCATGGGTCCCCTACATCAAGAGGTCCTGCCTTTTGAGCTCAGACCAATGTATATCCTCCATGTTTTGATTTATGACTTTGCCTGTAACGTCTGCTTTCCTGAAATTTACCCCTGCCTTAAAAAATCCTTATCTGTAAACCATGGAGGAATCCAGGTGAGAAAGAAGCATGAGCTGCCCTGATTTGCCTTGCTTAGCCCTCTGCCAATACATGCCTTCCTTTCTACTGCTGCAAAACCTCGGTGTGATATCTGGTCTTACCATACAGAGCAAGTGGACCCCAGCTGGGCTCTATAATGAGGCGTGCCACCCTCCTGGAACCTCTACCCGTTAAACTATCTAAAAGCTCATCTAAATGTTGTCCTTTTGGGTTTTTATGGAGGCTTCATTACATGAACATAATGAAATCATTGGTCACTGGTGATTAGCTCAACCTTCAGCACCTTTACCCTCCCTGGAGCCTGGGGGGTGGGGCTGAAAGTTCCAACCCTCTAATGAGGCTTTGGTTTTTCTGGTAACTAAACTCATTCTAAATTGTATAGGAGCTGCCAGTCACTACTATGTAATGAGTCATGCTGTCTCATTAGCATACAAAAGACACACTAATCACTCTGGAGATTCCAAGGCACTTTCTTTAGAGAATGACTAAATGTCGTATATATTTCACGATATCACAAACCTCATGGTCCCCAATATCTGAGGTGTATTATAAATGGCGATCAGGATGTTTTGAGGTTAATATCCCAGAGAAAGTCTTCAGTTGTCCATTGCTAGTGGAAACATGCTCGCACTTACAATTTTGCTCAAGTTTAAAGTGCATAGATTTTCCTAATATTAAGTGTGGACATGGTGCTTTATCTCAATACTCATTACCGCCCCTAGCGTCTCACCTACTATACTACTACTTTAGAAGACTGCCACCCCCAGGTAGAATGATCCTGACTACATTGACCACACATCTCTGATTTGCATATGTTAACTATGGTCACCATAATCAAAGGGAGCATAGAAAATGCAGAATGGGAAATACATGATTCCTAGTCATAAATTTCAAAATTCCCTCCAGACTGGGATTGTACCAATGTAAAATATGAGACTTTTTCCCCCTATGAAACTTCATAGAGCAAGTAGTTATATCCTTAGGTGGGGAGGGGAGTAAAGTATAATTACCTTTTGACAAGAGAATGCACCCTGGGACTTTAAAGGCATAGTCTTTAGGCCTTTTATTTTCTTTTACTTCTTTTGTGGATGTGTAATCTTTCTTAAACATTTGGTCTACATATGGATAGACCTGTGATTTTAAATGGCCTAATGAGCCTCAGACAGACTTCTAAGTAACACTCACAAATAAGCCAAAGAGAGATTCTCAGATGCTAACATTTATGGTACTGATATTTTTTTCTTTTTGCTGAATTTTCACCCCTTTTAAAAAGTTAACACTTATTGAAAATAATATATCCTGAATCTTTTGCAGGTGTTAAACAGTCAACTTTGATTTTTTAAAAGAACCAAATCCATCTATTACCAAACCAAAAAATTAAAAAACAAGCTCTATTTATTTAGGTGATTCTGATAGTAAATCTTTCCTCTCTGTTCTGTCTGAGAAAAAGGATTGCATTTCTCTGCAAAATAAACTTTCTGTGAATATTAAGATATGACCTCATGTGAGCTTATTCCTTAAAAAGCTGAAGGGTCCAAAATATGACATTACATTTTCTTTCATCTAACCCTTTAATTTAGGATGGAGGGCCATGTATTAGCAACAATGCCCTAAAAACAAACAAATAGCATATCTTCAGTTAAGGCATTGTCTAGATCGGATATGAAATTCCCATCATGAGAGAATACTGGTGTGAATAAGAGGACCAATCACAGGATAGCCAATGAGATTTGGAAAAGGAAGGAAGATTTTAACAAAGACAAACTAAATTTTAGTTCCTAAGCAATTTGGCCTTGGACTCAGGACTCTACCTTCTACGTGTGGGTTTTTTTAATCATAAATTTTCCAATGTTAGTGGATCATCACTATTTTATCAACTAGCTCTCTTCTATTGTCCATGCCAGAAAAGATGTCCTCTGCATCTAGCCAGAACAGCAGCAAAGTGGGAAAGGTTGCCTAGAGTACTATTTATTGTGAATAGAGGCTCTTGATTTCATTCAAGAGACTGGCATAAATGAGGGCAGTAGTTTGTGGTAGGATGCAACTTTGTCCAGCTTTTCAAAGAGAAGCAGTCATGAGATTGTAGCCTCCTTTAAGATACTCCAGCATAGATTCGTAATGTATCTGCAAGTGTTCATTTTAATCTACACCTTTGAGCTGGTCATCTGTTCTTATCAGGGATACACACTCCAGGAATGGTGGGCTAGCATGGGGAAAAATCTTAAATAAAAGGCCAACTCCAGATACAGTTTTAGTAAGATAGGTTTCAGCTATCTTCAAGTTTGATAAACACCAGGGGCTGTGTTTTTTAGCATAATGGATATTAGAAATGCTCCTTTGGGCCGGGTGTGGTGGCTCATGCCTGTAATCCCAGCACTTTAAGAGGCTGAGGCAGGCAGATCACCTGAGGTTGGGAGTTCAAGACCAGCCTGACCAACATGGAGAAACCCTGTCTCTACTAAAAATACAAAATTAGCCAGGCATGGTAGCACATGCCTGTAATCCCAGTTACTCAGGAGGCTGAGGCAGGAGAATTGCTTGTACCCTGGAGGTGGAGGTTGCAGTGAGTGGAGATCATGCCAATGCACTCCAGCCTGGGTGACAGAATGAGACTCCATCTCAAAAAAAACAAGAAAAAAACACAAGGGATTTTTTTCTCCTTCATGTTTCTCTGCTTCAATGAATAACACCCAAGTAAACATTATGCAGGATCTGGTACATACTTCTCCCATTTAGCCCATGAATTGGAAATACATATTGGCAAAAGATCTAGACATAAGATCTCATGAAACATATTTCACTTGTTGCCCTGATGATAAAGAAATAATTGTTAGAAAAGTAATAGTAACCATATTTCAATTCTATACTGTTTCCAAGCATATTCTATGTACTATTTCATCTATATTTAACAATAACCTCAAGATATAAGTTCTTTTATCAGTCTCTTTGCTAGATGAGAAGATTGATGAGGCTTACAAAGTAAGCCCAGCAACGTTGAGTCCAGAGCTTTCGCTCATATCATTACGTCCCAATGCCTCCTGTTTCTGGCTCCCACATCTCCCCAACCCCATCCAAATCTAATCAATTATCAGATACTGTTAATTATATATTTGATATTCCTCACTTTCACCTGCTTTCCAGATGTAAGTAGCCTCAGCCACCTCACTGGTCTCCCTGACTCTTCTCCAATCTGACTGCAGCCACAGATAACTTTCTTGTCTATATTTGTCCATATTTCTCCACTGTTGTTCAACGAATTAAGTCAGAACTCCTTGATGTGACACTTCTGAATTGTGTCACTTACCCCTTCCTTGCTTTCCAGCCTCATCTCTCAGCAGTCCTCTGTATTCTGATACCTCTGTCTCTTAACTCTTACTGCTCATTCTGTTTCTGATCTGTGCTGGATTTCTCCCAGTTCCTTATGCTTTTCCAGCTCCAGACATTTGCAACCCAAAGTGCCTCTGCATGGAGCAATTTCCCTGACTCTTTTTGCCCAACTCCTATGTGTCCTTCATCTTAGACATCACTTCTGACCCCCAACTGTAGGTTAGTGGCCTCAGTAGATGTTTCTTTTAGCACCATGTGCTTCTATTAATCCAGGCCTTACAATTGTGCCTTTGTCTCTCTCTCAGCCTAGCATAACTAAACTTGCATATTTAACTACTCATTCTCCTTCTGAAACACACCACATTTTCTACACATACAAATATGTATGCATATAGGCAATGTATATTTTATACATATGTGATTAAACATTAGAAGATTTTAGAAATTGGCCAGGAGTGCTGGCTCATGCCTGTAATCCCAACACTTTGGGAGGCTGAGGTGGGCAGATCACCTGAGGTCAGGAGTTTGACACCTGCCTGGCCAACATGGAAACCCTGTCTCTACTAAAAATACAAAAATTAGCTGGGCATAGTGGCACATGCCTATAATCCCAGCTACTCAGGAGACTGAGGCAGGAGAATTGTTTCAACCCAAGAGGCAGAGATTGCAGGAAGCCGAGATCATGCCATCTGTTGCACTCCAGCCTGGGCAACAGAGTGAAACTCCATCTCAAAAAAAAAAAAAAAAAAGAAGAAGAAGATTTTAGAAATACATATATTATGTTACATCTAATTATATAACAGGAGGAGAGATTCTCTTTTCAATTCTAGAGTCATAGTCTAATTTATATTCGTAATGACCTTACTCCACCTTTTAAGTAGACTAGGTTCAATCAAAAACTACTTTCCTAATATACAGCACCCACCTCCACTTTCTGCTCCATGGATGGCAGAACTTCTCATCTTTGTCTCCTAAATCACTGACTTGATTTTCTGCAGTTCTTTACTATCATTGATATACATTCTAATATTGCTATGCATTTAAACATTTTCTGAAAACTATTTCTATATCAACCTTTCCCCTAAAAAAAAAAAAAATTAAAAACCAGCCTGTCTGGATTTCTTCATTTCCATTTGTTAACTAGAGTCATTTTTATAAATTTCCCAATTTTTAAAATTTATTTTATTGTTTTACTTTTCATGGATGAAGCTCTTCTTCAGAAGTAGGAGCATGCATGCCAGGGCCACAATTTTTGGTCTCCATCCAGGTTCTTTCCTGCTGTGGTTGGTGAGAATTCCTCTGTAGCTGTCAAATGGTTCACAACTGTCTTTGGTTTTCATAACTGTTTTGCCTTTTTTTAATGTCTTCATGAGTATTTCAATAGAGAGCCACGGAAGGATGTTTCATAAAATGTGAATATAATGCCATTTTGAACTGAAATCTCTGCCCATCCTTAAAGGACTTCTTCTTCTGCCATAAGTGGCACTAACCAGCCCTGTTTCTCTGAAGTAAAGCATCAGATTTGGCAATAAACTGCAATAGGGAGCTTGCACTACAAGGTAATGAAACTTTCCACAGACTATATATCCCACAGTAAAAGTCTCCATTTTATGTAGCTTCTCCTTTTATAAAATTTATTCTTTCCAGGAAGAAATAGTATTTGGTACTTTAACAGTAACAAAACTGTTCTTTCAAAAAACAAAAAAATAGTTTTTCTAGTTTAACCCTTTTACATTTTTTTTCTTTCATAATATGTTCAATCTTTAATTGGATCAACCCTCATTTTAATAGAATTTTTAAAAGTGTAAAATCTTTGACTGGTTTTCACTGTTGTTATTGTTGTAGTGGCTGTTATTATCTTAAGTAACTTTGACAGGAAATGGGTTTGGGTTGTAGAAAAGGTTTCTAGATATCTGGAATATCTTTTAAGGTAGCAAAACCTTTTGTATAATTGAGGGAAGAATTATTGATCTCCAATAGTATAATGTCACGATGCATAAATTTTAGTGCATGAAAGATAGAATCGGCTCCAAAGCATAGGCAATTTTGTCTCAAAGATTGGTTTTTGTTCATGAAAAAATGTAATGCAGTTAGTCCCCTTATACTTATTAAGTGATAGGTGACTATAAAAGAAGTTTATGAATTGTATAGCCGCCGTTCATATATACTTCAGTCAGGGACATTTTATGGATAGTTACATAATACTCTTCAGCTTTACATAGTGCCCTTAAATAAAACCACAAAACTCCTCACAGAGAGTTTCATTCATAAATAAATAAAAAAGGAAAAGAGGGCTTTGAGGCAAGATTTAAATAGAGGAAGTGACTCAGTGGTTCAGAGGGAGTGTTGGCAAAGAGATGAAATGGCATCCACAGAAGAAGAAACTAAGTGATGAAAGACCATGGGAGGTTAGAGTCAGAGCAACAAAGACAGCAGCAGAGCCCACAGGTGGTTTATAAGAAATACTTAACACAGAGCAGCATAAGAATCCATGTTGATGAGAGTAACAGACATATCACTCTATAGAAAATCCAATCAGTGATTTAGGGGACAAAGATGAGAAGTTCTCCTGATACATGGAAGAAAGAAAACAAAGAAATGAAAACAACATGAGAAAGAAGATAACAGACGTGGAGGATGGAGATCCCAAATTTTAATCTAAACAAAATAGAATTTTCCAAATAAGAAACAAAGACAAATGGAACAAAACTAGCTATAAGTTATTGAAGAAAATGTTACTGATATTGATAGAGATCTAAATATTGCGGTTTAAAAGTAAATACTGAAATTCTAGAAAACACAAACTAATTTATAGTGGCATATTGTAAGTTGCCAAGGTCTGGGATTGGGGAAGATGGCCTGCAAAAGGGCATGAGGGAAACTGCTTGGGGGATTGTGGTGGTATATACACACCACCACATTTATCATTTATACATTTATCAAAACTCATCAAATTGTATACATGAAAAGGAGACATTTTATTGTATGTAAACTGCACCTAAATGAAATTGATATTATTGAAATTTTTATTTTGAGATGATTGTAGATTCACATGCAGTTGTAAGAAATAATACAGAGCTCCCACGTAACCTTTATGCAGTTTCTTTCAGTGGTAACATCCTGTAAAACTATTGTTTCAATCTCACAGTTAGGATGTTGACATTGATAGAGTCAAGATATATATATTCCATCACCACAATCCCATAACTACAGGGAACCTTCATGTTACCCTTTGACACCCACATTCACTTCCTTTCTGTCCCCACCTTCTCCTTAAATCCTAGCAACCACTCATCTAGTCTCCATTTCTATAATTCTGTTATTTCAATAATGTACACAGAAAAGGAATCTTATCATATGCAACCTATTGGGATTGTCTTTTTCTCTGGGCATAATTCCCGAGTGATCCATACAAGTTACTGCACGTATCAATAGTTTATTTCTTCTTCTTACATTCTGTAACTTGTCTTTTCATCTCTTAACAAGGTATTTCACAGAGGAAAGGTCTTCATTTTGATGAAATTTTCTTCTACAGTGTTCTGATGTCAACTCTAAGATCTCTTTGCCTAACTCAGATCCTAAAGATTTTCTCCTATGTTTTATGTTTCACCTTAAAATATGTGACACATTTTTTTGTAGGATAAGAAACTTACGTTAGGTTTTTTTGTTTTGTGTTTTGTACTGCCTAGGGATGTCCAATTTCTCTAGCACCATTTGTTAAAAAGGCTATCTCTCCCTATTGAATTGCTCTTGCACCTTTGTCAAAAATCAATTGGATATATTTGTGGGGTTCTATTTCTAAGTTCTCTCTTCTGTTCACCGATCCATGTGTCTATCTGTTCTCTGCACACAATCTTGTTTACTGTAGCTATAAGTCTTGAAATCAAGTAGACTAATTCCTACTTTCCTAATCTTTGTTTTCAAAATTGTTTCAGCTAGACTAGATCCTTTGCCTCTAAATAAAAAATTTAGAATAAGTGTGTCTATGTTTTGCTTGGATTCTGATAGGAGTTCCATGAAACTTTTATATCAACTTGGAGATGTGACATCTTTCCTATGTTGTCTTCTAGTTTATGAATACAGTATATCTCCACTTTAAAAATGTATTTTATTTCCTTCACCAGCATTTGTGGTTTGTAACATACAAGTCCTATATATGTTTTGTTAGGTTTACATCTATTTCATTTTTATCCCTGAGAGAATGTAAATGGTACTGTATATTTAATTTTGGTGTCCACATGTTCACTGCTAGTATATAGACATACAATTGATTTTGATGTTTAACATGTACCCCCTACCTTGCTGAACTCAATTATTAGATCTAGAAGTATTCAGTAGATTCCTCAAGATATTCTATATAGTAAATTATGTCATTTGTAAATAAAGGCCATTTTATTTTCTACTTTTCGAACTCATATACCTTTTATTTCCTTTCTCTGTCTTGTTGTAGTGGCTAGAACTTCCAGAACTTTGTAGATGCTCTTTATCAAGTTGATAAAATTTTCCTTTATTTATACTTTTCTGAGAGTCTTATTATGGATGAGTATTTAATTTTTGTCAAATGCTTTTTCTTCATTGACTGACATGATTATATGATTGCTCATGTTTAGCCTATCATTATGATGGATCCATGGTGTTCCACAGATTGGAAGACTCAACAGAGGAAAAGTATATCAATCACCAAATTGACACACAGGTTTTGCACAGTTCCTGTCAAAATCTGAGCAAGACATAGACAACATCTGGTTTTCAAGCATTGTAACTTTCACCCTGGAATAAACCCTATTTAGTCATGGTATATAATTATTTTTATATTTTGCTGAACTCCATTTGCTAAGTATTTTGTCTTCTATATTCATGATGGATAATGGTCTATGGCTTTCTTTTGTGTATCGACTTTTCGGTTCATAAAATGAACTGGAAGTGTTCTGTCCTCTTTTAATTCCTAGAAGTTTGTGTAAAATTGGTGTTTTTTTTGTTTTTTTGTTTTTGTTTAACATTGGTGGAATTTTCCCTTGCAATCATCTGGGCCTGAAGGTTTCTTTTGGGGGAGTTTTAAAATATTGACCCCAATTTTATTAATAATTGTAAGGCTATATATATTATGTATTTAATATTGAGTGAGTTATAGTATTTTGTATTTTTGAAAGGAGGTCAATTCCATTTAAGTTGTCAAATTTAAGCCAGGCACAGCTACTCAAGAGGCTGAGGCAGAAGGATTAGTCAAGTCCAGGAGTTTGAGGACAGCTTGAGCAACATGGCAAAACAATGTCTCTAAAAAACTTTTTTTAAATGTAAAACTAAGTTGTCAGATTTATGTGTGTACAGTTGTTCATAGTATATCTTTATTATCCTTTTGATGTCTGTAAGGTTTGTAGTAATAGCCTGTTTTATTCCTGACATTAGTATGTTATGTATTCCTACTTTTTATCTTTGTCAGTCTTTGAAGAGGTTTGTCAATTTCATTGGCCTTTTCATAAAACCAGCCCTTTGTTTCATTGATTTTCTTTCTCGGCTTTCTGCTTTGAATTTCATTGATTTCTGCTTTTACGTTTATTAATACCTTCCTTCTCTTTCTGTTTTATTTTGCTCTGCTTTTTCTAGGTTCCTGAAGTAAGAAAGAGATTAGATTATTGATATGAGACTTTTCTTCTTTCTTTTTTTTGGGGGGGTCTCCCGTATTGCCCAGGCTGGAGTGCAGTTTCCTCATGGCTTCCATAATATCTGATGAGAAAGCTACTGGCATTCAAATTGTATTTCCTCTGTAGGTAATAGGTAAGGTGTTATTTTTCTTTAGTTGTTTTCAATATTTTTTTCTGTCTTTAGTTTTAGTTTTCAGTATTATACTGTATTTTGGCATGAATTTCTTTATGTTTTTATTCAGGATGTGCTCTGCTTCTTGAATTTCTACAACTATGTCTCAACAAATTTGGTAAGTTTTTCACCAAATTTTTTCTAGAACTTTTTCCACCCTACTCTTTTTCTTCTATCCTTCCTGGCCTCCAGTAACAGGGCTGTTAGATCCCACAGGTCCCCTAAACTCTGTTTATTCTTTCTTTTCTAGTCTATTTTCTATCTGTTGTCCATTAAGGGTGATTTCTTTTGTTCTATCTCCAGGTTCACCGATTCTTTTCTTGGTTCTCTGCATTCTGCTGTTAAATCTGCCATTGAGTTGAGGGTTTTTTGTTTTGTTTTGGGTTTTTTTTCTTTTCGTTATTGTATTTTTCAGTTCTAAAATGTCCATTTGGTTCTTTTTTAGAGCTTCTATTTCTTTTCTGAGACTTTCTATTTCTTTGCTGAGATTTTCTATATTTTCATTTTTTTCAAGCATATTTATAATTGCTTGAAGTATTTTAATTATGGCTGCTTTAAAATATTTGTCATATAACTCTAGCATCTCTGTTGGCATCTATTGAGTGTCTGTTTTCATTGAATTTGAGATATTCCTAGTTCTTGGTTGTATGAGTGTTTTTGTTTTTTGTTTTTTGTTTTCTTTTTTTGGAAACTTACACAATTTGGATATTATGTTATGTGACTCTGGACCTTATTTAAACCTTCTATTTTAGCTGGCTTCATTTAGTCTACTTCAATACAGCCACCTCTGTACTGCCAAGTTAGAGTAGAAGTCTAGGATTCCCATTTGGCCTAAGTTAGACCTTCTGAAGAGGAGGAAGCCACTCATTACCAGGTAGGAGTGGGAGTTCTGGCTCCCCAGTAGGTCTCCACTTAAAACTGCCCTGAATGGAAGGGGCAAAAAATCTCTGTCCTTTTCCTCATGTGGCATTGACATCACAGAAGGGGAACTTGCTACTGCTGAGCAGAGGTAAAATTCCAGGCTCCCTATGTGGTCTCAGCCTGGCAGAGATGAAAGTCCTGGTTCTTTGCTTGGCCTTCTCTGAAGACCCTGTCATGGAGGTTGGAGTGTCTCATTACAGCCTGGCAAAGATAGAAGTCTAGGCTCCCACCTTGGCCTTAGAGCGATTAGGGATGAGGTCACAGTTTTTCCAATGGTGTTTGGGTAGAGTAGAGCAGTTATTGAAAGATTTTTGTCTTGTGAGGCTTCCTCTTTCCTTGTCTTTTGGCTGTTCTTGGAGTTTTCATTGTCCATGGCCTATTTATTAGTGTTTCCAGGTTGCCACCTTCTTTAGCTCTAACTCTGGAATATATAAGTCCAAAAAAAGAAAAAAAAAAAAGCAAAGAACTGACCATCATATTGCTTCTTGGATCTGAAGACGCCTAACCAGTATGCCCTTTTCGCTTTGCTTTTTAGAGTCTTCTTATGTTTGTTTTATATATAATATCCAGGGTTTTCATTTTTACTTAGCAGAAGGAATAGAGAAAAGAACATTTATTCTGCTTTTCTGGAAGCAGAAGTCTCCAAAGTTTATTTTTTTTTTTAAAGTAAATTCTCTGTTTTAGAAAATGAATCGATGCAAAGATCCCCAAGATAAAAATATTTTGGTAAATACTTCAGTTACATATTATAAATCTACAACTATTCATATACAAATTAGAAGATTATCTACAAATGAATAAAATAAAAATAAGGATGAATGAATCCGTAAACGCCAGAAAACCATTAAATACTTTGGAGTTGTTAGAAAATAGAAATAATTTTAGAATTCTGAAGTCAGACAAACTGTACTTCATATGTGAGGACAGCAAAAAAGCATTCTAAGATGTGAAAGGACTCAGTCAATACCATTCACCAATATATCATAATGTAAAATAATTTAATTGAAGATGTACCCCTATTTATATTCTGACAAATGCAAATTAACTCAAGTATGAAATCTCAGTTTTAAGAAGGTTAGCAACGAGCATTGAAACAATGATTAAATAATTGCTTTAATTATGATTATATAATGTTCTAATTTTATGAATATCAGGTTTCTTGGTATCAAACATAATAGCCTTACAATTTTTTTCTCAGTTGCTTTCTGAATAAAATTGAGACCCAAAAATCTGTACACAGAATTGACTAAACAAAAAAATTGGTTCTTTGAAAGGATAAACAAGATAAGTAGACCACTGTCTAGATTAACAAAGAAAACATCCAAATAAACACAATCAGAAGCAACAATGCAACATTACAACTGATCCCACAGAAATACAAAAGATCCTTGGAGACTACTATAAACATCTCTATGCATACAAACTAAAAAATCTAGAAGAAATGAACAAATTCCTGGAAATATGCAGTCTACCAAGACTGAACCAGGAAGAAACTGAAACCCTAAACAGACCAATACTGAGTTCTGAAATTGAATTCATAATTAAAAACCTACCAAAAAAAAGCCTTGGGCCAGATATAGATTCATAGTCAAATGCTACCACACATACAAAGAAGAGCTAATACCAATTCCACTGAAACTATTCCAAAAATCTGAGGAAAGACTCCTCTCTAACTCAGTCTATGAAGCGAGCATCATCTTCATACCAAAAACTGGCGAAGACACAACAGACAAAAAAAACTACAGGCCAACACTCCTAATGAACATAGACACAAAGACCCTCAGCAAAATATTAGCAAACCAAATCCAGCACATCAAAACATCCATTGCTTTAACATCTTTCTTGAAAATAATCTGTTGTATCCACTTCTTTTCTTATGTTAATACATCATGATCAGGTAGGCTTTATTCCTAAGATGCAACATTGGCTTCACATATGCAAATCAATAAATATAATTAATTACACAAACAATTAAAAAAAACCATATAATCAACTAAATAGACACATAAAATATTTTTTATCTCATTAAAAATCCTCAGTCCCTTTATCCATTTTGTTGTCTCAATGAGCACTTCTTTTTTTTGAGAGAGATAGGATCTAGTTGTGTCATCTAGATTGGAGTGCAGTGGCACAGCCATTGCTCACTACGGCCTTGAATTCTCAGGCTTAAGTGATCCTCCCACCTCAGCCTCCCAAGTAGTTGGGATCACAGGCATGCACCACCACATCTAATTTTAGTAGAGACAAAGTCTCACTATGTTGCCAAGACTGGTCTCAAACTCCTGGGCTCAAGCATTCCTCATGCCTCAGCCTCCCAAAGTGCTCCCGTAAGCACTTTCTTATCTTTTGAGTCGTGAGTCCATGATCCATTGCCTTAAAATCTTTGACATTAATCTGTTGTATCCACTTCTTTTCTTATGTTATACCCGTCAAACCTATGACTTTGAACTAAACTAGTTATCTGATTTGTCCTGTCCTATGCAGTGTTGGGGGAAATCATACAAACACATGGAACATAAATTTATTATATCTGAAGTCACTGGATCCTCAGCACTAAGCAGAAAACATTTTTGGTTTCCCTGGTTGACTTTCTTTTTTTCCATTCCACACAGTAGCTTGTTCACATCACTGGTTTCCCACTATCCGCCCACTACTTCCTTCTTCATTCTTTGAAAACATTCTTGTTTACCAGTCTCCAGGAAAAATGGAAAACATGAAGCAGAAAATCCCCAAATTTCCTGTCCACCCACCAAAAAAGCTGACCTATATCCCTACCCATTCTTTCTTTTTTCCTTTAGGCCACAAGTAAAAGGCATTTCTCCCATCCAAGGCACTTTTCCTCAAATTGTGAATCAAATCCTATTCTCTTTACCCTATACAGAGGCTTATATCTACTAGTTATTTCTTCTCATTACCTGAATTATCAACCTCAGCATTTATACTTACCGACACACCTATTAAAAAATAAAATACATTAATTTCGAAATAAACAAGAACCTTACTGTCACATCCTGTGCTCCCACCTTATCTTCTCCCTGTCCTACCTAGACTCTTAAAAGATTTGTCTTCACTCGCTGCCTCCATTCCCCAAACCCCACTCCTCAATCTGCTGCAAAATGGTTTTGGTCCCCATTTTGTAGAGAGTAATTCTTCCTCTACAATGACTTCCAGAATGCTCAAACCAGTGGAAACTTTTATTCCCTTCTCTTACTTCACCTCTCTTTAGCTCTCACCACCTCTGAAAACTCCCTTCTTCTTGAAACAGGGTTTCACTTGGCCTCACTCATGCTAAATTTTTCTGTTTTTTCTCGTCTCTCTTTGGTCAGTACTTTTTTTTTTTTTTTTTTTTTGACAGAGTTTCACTCTTACCATCCTAGCTGGAGTGCAATGGCATGATCTTGGCTCACTGCACCTCTGCCTCCTAGGTTCAAGCAATTCCCCTGCCTCAGCCTCCCCAGTAGCTGGGACTACAGGCACATGCCACAATGCCCAGCTAATTTTCTTTGTATTTTTAGCAGAGACAGGGTTTTGCCATGTTGGTCAGGCTGGTCTCGAACTCCTCGCCTCAGGTGATCCGCCCACCTTAGCCTCCCAAAATGCTGGGATTACAGGCCTGCACCACTGGGCCCAGGCTGGTTAGAACTTTTAAATTTGCTTTGTAAAGTTCACTTTGTTGGTCCAGCCTTATATGTCAGTATTCCCCAGGGTGTTCAATAATACACCATTAGTAAAATAATTACAGTGGACATATAAGAAAAAATTAGATTGCCATAAAAATGACAAAGAAAAAGCTTTTAATTAAATTTAAAAGACTGTAAGAATCATTGCACATTTAGCATAATCTAATGTTAAATAAGTGAAGATGCTTGTTCCCAGTTCTTCAGTAGAGGATTTTTTTCAGTTACATACATCAATAGATCAGTAGTTCTCATCTCTGGTTGCTCATTCAGTTCTTCAGAGAAGCTTCTGATACCTAGGACCCATTTTCAGAGATTCATACTTAAGTGGTCTGGATTATGCTCTTGGTATTATGATATTTTAAAAGCTCCCCAGGTGACCCTAGTGTGCATTTAGATTGAGCCAGTGCAGTAAATCCTGCTTTTCGTTAATGACTACTTGAGTTAGGCTCCCCTGACTTACTCTGTAAAGCATTCTAGCTCCATGTTTCCAAACCTTTACATGCATAAAAATCACTGGAGATTTTCTTAAAATACAGATTCCGATTCATAGCTTTGCAGTGTTACATTAGTTTGCCAGGACTGCTATAACAAAATACTGCATATAGAGTGGTTTTAAAAACAGAAACGTATTGTCTTATAGCTTTAAAGGATAGAAATCCAAAATCAAGGTGTTGGCAGGATCAGTTCTTTCTGAGGACGTCAAGAGAAGAATCTGTTCCAGGACTCTCTACTTGGCCTGTAGATGGCCATCTCCCTTCTATGCATTCTCTGTGTCCAAATTTTCCCTTTTTATAAGGACAATAGTCACATTGGATTAGGGCCCACCCTAATGACCCCACTTTAACTTGATTACCTCTGTAAAGCAAGGTAAATATGACCCAATAAGGTCATATTTTGAGGTATTGGGGATAGGACTTCAATATGTGAATTTTGGTGGGACACAATTTAAACCGTAATAGGTGGAAATCAAGAATTTGCATTTCTAACAAACTTCTAGGTGATGTCAACGCTGCTATCCATGGATCACCCTTCGAAGAACAAGGTTCTACCAGACACAATTCCTATGCATGGGACTGGGTGGAATTGAAGCACCCCTATTCTCAGATGAATAGACTCGAGACGATCTGAGGGATAACCAGCAGGTGGGCAGAGTACTAGAAATACGTTACTGGTCATGCCTACGGTATGGATTAATTTAAGAACATACAAGTGACCATGCATCACAGAGGACCTCCAAGAGAGACTTAGGGTGGGAGAAATAACCCTTTAGGTAATGAAACACACACACACACAAAGTGCTTTGGTGAATATAGTGAGAAAAAGAAGACAGAGACCGAGAGAGAGATGCAGACTAACAAGAGAAAGAAATACACCAAAATATCAGAAATACTTTTCTCTGGATGGTTTTAAAAGTGAATAATACATTCACATAACTATTTTTTCCCAGACTTTCCAAATTTTTTTAAATATACATGTACTACAATAATAAGCAAGTAAAAGTTAAAATAGCTATCTTAAAAAATTGTCCTTAATTAAAAATTACACAAAAGCCGTAAGATTGATCAGTTATTTATCTTCATGAAAGAGGGCAGTAGTTCTTCATTGCAGTATGAAGATACAATAGTTTACTAATATGTTGCCATTAGCTGGACACTATGCTAACCTTTTAAATAATGTCATTTAAAGTACTAAACCTGACTGTTTTCTACATACAGAAAACAAGATTGCTGCTATAATAATGACTATCCCATTGAATTCTGAGTTATAATTGAATGCCTGAAATTATGAGAGTCAGTCATTCATTCAGCAAATATTTATTAGCATCCTTTCTGTGGGAAGCTCCATTCTTGGCATTAGATATATCACAAGAAGCAAACAAGCCAGGATTTTTCTTCAAGGAGCTTAAATATTAGAATATGATTACAAGTATTAAGTTTTTAAAAAGGTAACACGAAAATATTGAGAGAGCATTTCAGGTCCCAGTATGGCTAGAAAGAAAATAAATAAAACAGAGTGCTATGATGTAAAGTAGAAGTTCTTTAGCCTCTATGGTTATGGAAGATTTCTTGTGGAGGCAGTATTTGAAATGAGACCCGAAAGAGGAGGAGAGTGCCATACAACTCCCTGGAGAAAGAGCATTCCAGATCAAAGAAATAGTAAGTGCAAAGTTTCTGTGATGGAGCTAAGCTTGGCAAATCCAAGGTCCCAAAAGAAGGCCAATGTGGCAGAACCACAGTGAACAAGAAGGGAAAGAGGAGGGACCTGGGGTTAGAGGACTAGGCATGGTCTGGTCAGGTAGGCCTTTATAATAATAAAAGTGGTTGGATGATTCTAAGCAGAGAAATCACATGGTCTCAACTTTAAAACAGCAGTCTGACTTCTATGTGGGGAGGATGGGCTATAGGAGGAGAACAGAGGATGTGAGGAGAAGAGTTAGGTGGCTCTTGAAGTAGACCGAACTGGTGGCACAGTGCAGGCTAGGTTTCAGCAATGAAGATGGTGAGAAAGAGTTGAATTAGGACTGTATTTTGGAAGTTGAATCAACAAGACTTGTTAATGGACAAAAAGAAACCTCGAGGACATTCCTAGGATATTAGCTTAAGAAACTAGGCCTTTGACACCACCATTTGCTGAAAAGAGAAAAGCTTGCTTTGGGGTAAGGGGGAGATATGTTTGACAAAAAGAAACAGCTCTGTTTTGCATGTCAGTTTAGAGTTATGAATTCTAGAAGAGATATCAATTTGGCCGTTAGATTTAAAGGTCTGGACCTTAGTGGCAGACTGAGCTGGAGAGAACAATTTAGAGATATCTGTGCATCAGCGATGTAAAAAACTCAAACTGGATGAGGTCATCAAGGGAAAGGGTATGGCTGAAGCACTAACATGTAAAACGTAGTAGAGAAAAAGAATCCAGCAATGTAGACCGAGAAGAAGGAAATCCAAGATGATGTTGTTTTGCAGAAAGCCAGAAAAGACAGTGTTTAAGAAGGAACATGTAACCAGGGTGGCTGCTGAGAGGCTGAGTATAGGAGGGGCTCGGCCATTGGCACTGACAAGACATAGATCACTGGGGATGTTGTTGAAAGCTATTTTAGTAGAGTTGTAGGTGTCAAATTCCAATTTCAGTAGACTGAAAAAGAAATGAGAGGGGAAAACTTAGGCACAGTGAATTTGAAGAATGTTTTCAAGGAGTTTTTCTGTGAAAAATAGCCAAGTAATGGGGCGACATTTGAAAGAAGGATCAAATTAAAGGGATTTGATTTTCATTTTAAGATGAATGATATTACAGTATGTTTGTTTGCCAGTGGAGATAATCTGGCAGAAAGGAAAAAGTTGGTGATGAAAGACAGAAAGGGGATAATGGTAACCAAATCTTTCAGAAGGTACAAGATAGGATATAAGAAAAAAACTGAAGCGGTTGGTTTTAGGAGCAGGAATCACTTTCCATTGTAATGAACAGTGGGAAGTTAAAGTAGTTATTGACTGATTTCATCAATTAGCTCTAAGAATTATAGATTGAGGTCATTAGCTAAAAATATTTGAAGGAGAAGAGAAGGGAGAAAGTATGAATGTCTTAGACAATAAGAAAGTGAGTCCTCTAGGCATCTTAGAAGGATCATCGGGCAGTGTGGAATGCCCATTTCACACTTTTGGTTGTAAATTTGGAGTGAGTCCAGTCAGTTAAGTTACATGTTTTTTCACTGACAATGTTCAAGAGCACAAATGCAGGTGTGGCACAAGGAGACGGGGGTTCCCAGTCACGTACAATGAAAGGACAGGGGTGGCAAGAAGGTTTTAACGCTAGGCACAGGAATCCAGGCCAGTAGACAGGGAGGTGAGGATACAAGGAGAATTATGAATTGAAAACAGGTACAGCTGTAGATTAGTGGGAGAGTTCTTGGAAAGGCAGAACCAAAGTAAGTGAGGTAAACAGAGGAAGTCAGAGACTGGGCTGTTTTTATCAAAGTTTTCTGAGGTGGCACAACTCTGTTGTGATGTTGCCAGTGATTACAACATCTAAGGGATGCCCACATGAGTGAGTTTCCAACAGGTAGTAGCAGAGAAGAAGATCATCAAAGCCAAAGAGGTCTGAGAACTGAGGAGCCCAGATATTGTTTTAATTATCTGCCTAGCTGTGGAAATTCCCAATAATAAACAAAAAAGCAGTCAGGGGTGAGACTAGACCCAAATGGCAACATCTTCAGTAAATAAGAGAGGGCAGGAGGCCAACAGATGACAACAGGGAGGGCTAAGGGAGTAAAGTCTGATGCCAAGCACGCCAAAGATGGAAGAATGAGAGATACTTGGAAAGCAGAAACAGAGAAAAGTGATACCTTCTTGGCCTTCTTTCTAGCTCTGAGACATGTGGGGTAGGAAGAAAACATGGCTTACAGTTTGAGAGGCCTAGGAGAGGCAGTGTTCTCAGGACAGAGCCAGGTTGGAGTTAGAGCAAGAAAGTGGAGGCAATTTCTCATGATAAGGTTGGGGCTGTAAGGAACTTGTTGATTCAACCAAGGAAGAATGTAGAGGCAGGGAAAGAGGGGAAGGTGGCAAATGAAACATGATGAATATGGTTACAAAGCAAGAACAGCCATGGAAATGGGGATCTCTAAAGGCAACTGAGGATGTGAGGAATGATGGGCCTGGTGTAGAGTGTGTGCACTCAGTTACAGCCAAGCTCGGGGGGCTGCCGCCACTGAGCAGTGAACACAGGGAATGTGGTCCCATCCCTACAGAGAGCAGCTCACTCCCAAGAGCCCTTGGCTGTGCCTTCTACACATGGGTGATGCTTCATGCATGTATCACGTTACATTTGTGAATGCCATCCTGTGACAGGGATAGCTGGCTGACTATGAAAGGTCCATGCTCCCCTTTCTTACTGTAGCTACTGCCCTCGCCCCACCTATGAAATTAAGTGAAGGCATGTGACTAAGTCCCAGCTGGCCAACAGAACGTGAACAGGAGGGAGGAGGACAAGTTCAGGCCAAGCTTAGAAAAACTTCTCATACTCTCTGCCTTACCTCATTTCACTGGCTGTAGATCAAGGTCAAGGAGACATTGCAGACCTCATATTGAATATGAGAGAGCCTCTCTCAGCCTCAATGACTATATAGAGCAATTCTCCCAGTTAGAGAACTTTACATAAGAAACATATAAACTGAAGGTGAATATGCCATTAAAATTTTGGTGTTAAATTTGTTACAGCAGCTGCCACTGTAATCAATATTATATCCATCATGTGTCTTATAATGGAAGGTGGAAACCTCTTCAAAAAAAATCACTGAGACATAGTGGCCTAACACACCAACCATTACCCCACATTTCTTCCCTAGTTTAATAAGGAGAGGAACAAGAAGAGAGAAGTTAAGTTGTTGGCTCCCACTTACAGAGTAGTGTAGTATACTGTATACTATTGAATAGTAGAGTAGTAGAGTACATCTAAGAGAACATCTCAGGAAGAGAAAGTGATGGTGTCCCTCACCCCAAGCCAAGTAAATTTGGGGGCTCTCAGTGAGTCACTGGTAGAAATTCAGATTGCATGCTAGGAGGGTGGATTGCCTTCTCTTTCCTGCTGCTTTGTTTTTCATTTAGTTAAGTTAAGAAGGCCCGCTGTGGTAACCAGCCTGCAATATGACCCACAATAATCCTGTTGGCATTCATATATCTGTGTAGTCCATTTTTACATTGAATTGAGGCTACTTTATGTGACTACTAGAATAGTACAGAAGTGACAGTGTGTGACCTATGAGCTGAAGTCACCAAAAACATGCAGCTTTTGCCTTGGTCTCTTGGCTCACATATCCTGGGAGGAAGCCAGCATCATGTCATGAGGACACTCAAGCAGCTCCACTAATAGGCACACATGGAGAGGAGCTGAGACTTTCTGCCCATAGTGAGCCCCAGGATGCCAGCCATGGAAGTGAGCTACCTTGGAAATAGATCCTCTAGCCCCAGTAAAGCCTTCAGATGATTACAGCTCCACATGACATCTAACTGTGACCTCATGAGAAATCCTGAGATAGAACTGCCCAGCCAAGTTTCTTCAGAATTTCTGACCCAGAGAAACTATGGGATAATAAAGTATCATTGTTGGGTTAAGCATAATTTTGGGGGGTGATCTGTCCTGCATATTAAGTAGCTATAACATCAGAGAAAGCCTGCCTAATCCATTCCCAGGAGTGTGGATGCATTCATGAACAGAGACTAGTGACTGCTTCCAGACAAGTAACTTCCAGAAGTGAGAGCCTCACTGGAGCAGCCATGCCAATAGGTCTTGTAGGGACAAATGGAGTAGTGTTCCCAGGAACAAGATGTGAGTCAAACTCCATACCACTCCAGTTCCCTCAAAGAATAATTAAATTTTCTATAATCTTTCTTGGCTTATGTGATGAGGCGTGCAGAGGAAGAGCCAGGCAAAATCCATGGGGTTATACAAGAAGCCACCAGGCCAAGCATGAATCTATACCCCATCACCCCCCCAGAGAGGAGTGAGGGAGTTTATGGCTGGAAATGCCAAAGGAAAACTGAACAGCCTCTTTGTGAGGGAGTACTCACAACAAACGGGACTCAAATAATTGTAAGCCTATACCAAGACAATTCATCATCTGAGACACATTCACCTTAAGTAAAATGCATAGCATCAGACAGAACTAGACCAAATCAGAGTACTGCCAGGGATGCGTCCCCTACTCCCTGTAACCAGAGTAACACAAGAGTATCTGCCTCTGCTAGTTCCCTTACCTGCAGATAAGGATCTAAGTCTTGAGGAGGATGAGGAGAAGGGAAATCAGAGCCAGGACAGATCTCCCCCTTAAATGGGAAAAAGATAGGACTTTAGGCTGAGTTTCAGATTAGAATAATATTAGGTCTCATATTAAAATAACTGGAAACTTATGGAGTCATCTCAATAGGATATTAAGAGATGGGAAAGGGAAGAGGGGTTCAACATAACAGAATTGAAACAGTAATTGGAAAAAAACAAGTCCATTTCATGCCTCTATCTCAATGAGTTTAGACTCCTCAATAAAGAGGTTGTACATCATAGATTCATGCTGATTTGTAAATATTCAGAGATTAACAACATAAATGCCAATATATGGAAGGTCTAGACTTCATGGACAGAAATGGCTTATTGAAGACTTGATACACACTAATAAAGGGACAATGTATTTGACTGTCATTTGAGGCTTTAGAGTTTTCCTTGATACTGTTGTGTCGTAGATTACTGGATTTGGTGTGTGACAGGTTCTCATCACAGCTCTATCACTGAAGAGCTACAAAAGCTTCAGCCAGACATTTATCTTCTTTGATGTTAGGCCCTTCATCTTGAAAATGAGGATTATAAAATCTACTTCATGGCTGGGCGCGGTGGCTCACACCTGTAATCCCAGCACTTCGGGAGGCCCAGGTGGGCAAATCACGAGGTCAGGAGATCAAGACCAGCCTGGCCAATGTAGTGAAATCCCATCTCTACTAAAAATACAAAAAATTAGCTGGGCCTAGTGTTGGGCACCTGTAATCCCAGCTACTCAGGAGGCTGAGGCAGAAAAATCGCTTGAACCCAGAAGATGGAGGTTGCAATGAGCCGAGATCGCGCCAGTGCACTCCAGCCCAGGCGACAGTGAGACTCCATCTCAAAAAAAAAAATCTACTTTATGAGATTACTAATTAAATGTTACAGGGCCTGATTGAGTACTTGATACAGAATATACTTTCTAAAATACACTTAAAACAGAATCCAATAATTGTAGGTTTGTAGATATGATAGGCTAGCATTGATTGACGTTATTGTCAATGACAAATACAACACAAACATGATACTGACATACTACTACCATGGAAAAATTATTTCTGGGATGACAACAGCAAAGGGAAGTATTCCTTTCTTACTCACCAAGGGGAAAAGAAGTATAATAGATACATACAGATCTCCACAAATCCTATAGCAGTTATATGCATACAACTGTTTTCATAGAAATTTGATTTATAGCTTTAAAGAAAAAAAATCGCCTTAAAATCATGTAACCCCTAATGTATCCTTTCCCTGAAGCTATAAACACACCTCCAGTTATTCTGTCCAACAAAAACATACCACAGCAGGTGGAGTCACAAAAAAGTAAGCGTTTCGATCTTTTCATTCATTTCAGTCTATTCCCTCAACAAAACTTCAAACTGCAGGTGCATGCAGCATACTTCTGCTATGACAAGAGCAGTGTATCTCTGTAACCAGGGCTTCACCTAATGATGTGTGAACTAAATGTTAACTGCAGCAAAATGACTCCAAGCCAAGAAAGCCCCAGTTGAGGGTCTTGCCTGGAAGAGGGGCTAAGCCACAGGAACATACCAAAGAGTGGGGTTGGATCTCTGGCCCTTGGGAGATCATCATTCTTTCCTTCCCTTCAACTTCTAATGTTTCGAGAACAGTGCAAATTAAATTGGAATTCTCAGTTTGCAGACATTCCTCATTTTAGGGTCCAAATTTTATTTCAGTCTGGAAACTAGCATCTAAATGAGTTTGAGAGAGGAGTAAGTTTTAAGAAAGGTCAAGGAGTACGTTTTAAGAAAGTAAAATACTAACCAATTATTGTAGGGAATCAGTTTTACATCTGGAATTGGTTACACGTGGAAGAGTTTTCTTAGGACAGTTGGTTTAATTACATTTTTTAAAACAAGAAAGAATAACCTACAAATGCCAGCTAATCTCAAATGCAAACTGGCTACCTCTAGCTAGTGGATCTATTTGCTTCTCATAATATTTCTACCAGAATCATTAGTACCATATCCACAAATAGTTTCAATCTGTTGTTGCTTAAGTAAGGGAAACTTTGGAATGTCCCTTTGAGGTACATATTTTTCCTGGGAGTATCAGTGTGTTAGGGTCAAATCTAGGTGTTCAGACATCTTATCTATTAAAAAAAAAAAAAGATGCTATGAGAATAAGCATGATTTTGGCTTAAGACAGATCAAGATTTTAAAATACTAGCTGTGTGACCCTGGGAATGTTACTTAATTTCACTTTATATTTTCCTTATCTGGGAAATATAGATAATTTTTATCTTAAAGAGATCTATATTATGATTATATTAAATTGTATAGCATATGTAACACAACAAACAATTATGAGACTAGCTGGCTACAGAAGGTATTCAACAAATGATAATTCTCTTGGCCCTCCTGGCTCTCTTCCCTCTATTATTTAACAACTTATTTTTCCAAAAGCAATATTTTTGGCAAATATAATGAGACATGAAGCTCTATATATCCTACAACCTAAAACATCAGTAGTACGGCACAGAATACAAGAAATTAAGCATATACATAGATTTAAAAGTGTTCTCCATTGGATATGGCAAAAAAAAGTTTATTGTTGTCATTAAATACAGTTCTTAAAATGTGTCTCCTGGCATATATTTTTATGATTGTGGCAAATTGAACCTTTTTGATTTCACCTCTGTCCCCTCCCCCTCCCCTGACCTTGCCAAAAATAGTAAATACTCACATATTGTGATGATCTTGACCCTCCATAAGTAGGACAATCACAGTTCCTGGCATTAAAGAATATCCTGGCCCAGAGTGGGTCATCAGCTTTGTAACTGATGCCTCCCTAACACTTAAGGTTACCAGTGGACAAGTTTGCAAAGTAAAACTTTGTCAGAGTAGGGGAGAGAATTCTGCTTTCTTATGAAGTTTAGTGTAGCTAACAATAATGCTGAAAGCAATATTTTACTCTCAAGTAGCAGGTTATAAACTTTTCATTGAAACACAGCCAGAACATTTATAGCACATTAACACTAGTGAATGGAAAAGAGAGAGGATATAATTATATATTTTTTAAGAATTTTATTTTATTTTATTTTTGAGACAGGGTCTCCCTCTATAACCCAATTATGGCTTATTGCAGGCTTGACCTCCTGGGCTCAAGTGATTCTCCTGCCTCAGCCTCCAGAGTAGCTGGAACTAAAGGCACATGCCAACACATCCAGCTATTTTTTTTATTTTTTATTTTTTTGTAGAAACCAGGTCTCGCTATGCTGCCCAGGCTGGTCTTGAACTCCGGAGCTCAAATGATGTTCCCGCCTCAGCCTCCAAAAGTGATGTTGCCTATAATTATAGTCACCTAGCCTATAAATATATTTGTTAAGACCTCATGGCATTGGTCATTTTAATTGCCTTTTGCCTAAATTGTTCTAAGGTTTACAATATATTTCATGAAATTAGTAATATAATTGAATTCCCTCTAATTTTATTGTCTGTTTTTCCCCACTTGAATCTGTGTGCAGAAGTAAATCTGTAAGGATGAGTTAGGGGACAGAGAGTGGACCAGTGCTGACCAAAGAGATCACAGTGACATCTAAAGATGATTTCAGAAACACCAGATGCTGTAGACACAAAGTGGTGGAACAAGGCATCACAATTATCCAAAGAAAAGAGAGTTGTTTGTCCACATTTTGAAAGCCCCTAGGGACAGTTTTCAGGCACTTGGTTTGGGTCTTTGTGTGAAGCATATAGTGGAGGACGAGATTAAATCGATATTTAAATGACATGCAAGACACGGGAACCACTTGATGTGGTTGAGCATTTGCTCTCGTTACACTCTGTTCTGTTTATAAACATTTTAGCTATGTGAATAATAAAAAGCCAAGCACAGGCCTTTGTCATTCTTTCTTGATCTTTCTGGTACCAGAGGAGCTTAGGAGGGGGTGTTGAGTTTTTGTGTGCTAAAGCTTGTCAAGGGCACATCAAAATGTAATAACGAAATCAACTACTAGACAGATTGGATGGCAGATTTTGGCAGCTAACAAGGAGCTTTCTCGTTATAGGATGTGCAAGCTTGTGGGTTGCACTGCAATTAGAAATGAATTTTTTTTTTGCCTGAGCTCTTCTTATCCTTTTCATTCTCATAAGTGACAACAGCAAAAGACTAGTTCTCACTCTCTAATGTACTCTATCCATCTCCCTGTTGCTAAAGTAACTAGCATCTTAATTTAACATCAAAATTTTAAAAATTGGATCAATGCTTTTCAGTGTTTGTGAGATATTGATACGTTATGGTAAAGTAAGTGATATATTACTTGAAACTCATTCTCTTGACTTCTTTCTATGTATACAAAATATTCTTTTGGTATCCTTTTTTTTAAATTGTTGTTGTTGTGGTTTTAACCATATGTCTACAGTACGAAAGCAAGATCTTTGTTTCTTAACAGCTGATATGTACTTGCTACTGTGTCACACAGGAGTCCGCAATACTGTTAGTGGCAACAAAATCATTTCCACAGAAACTAAATTTAGCTTTCAAGAAGAGAAAAACAATACTACTTTTCTGCTACTTAATAGATGTATTTCATGTGAAACAACACAAAGAACCAAGTCAAAATGTTTTTCAGGGGTTAAAAGTAAGACACCCAAAAGTGCAAGTGGTTCCCTCAGAGCTTCACAGCCTATCTGGGCTAGGATTAGGATCTCATTCAGCTGACCCGGCAGCTCCCAGGCAGTCATAACAATTCCAGAAGAGAGGGGAGAAGAAACTGAAAGGGAGGGAAAAGGAGATGGGGCCACTGAATTCAGCTTTTTAAATATACCTGGGAACGTCCAACCAAGAGTCAGCTAGCTTACTAAAACATTTTCCTGATAGGAGGGTTGATGTATCCAACTATCACAGAGTAGAGGTAATGGACAATAAGGTCATAAGGCATGTTAGAAACTTTCAAAGGACAAGAAGTTTTTATTTTGGAATAAAATAATAATAAGCTCAAGAATTGGGTATTAAATCCTTAAGAGATAAGCAGAACTAAATAGAAGAACGAATCCCATAATTCAACTCTTTTTATTTTACTAGGAGAAAGAAGAAATGTAGTTACAAATCCAAGTGTTCTTTGAATAGGTTACCATTTTATAATGCACTTAATATGTGACAGGCTAAACCAGGATCTGGGGATACAGAGGTAAACTAGAATCTTCCTTTGCCCAGCCAGGGTCAAGTAAAGTAATAAGGAGATAGAGGTGCTGAGACTAACCTATGCATGGTGCCCAACAGAGATACAAAGAAAAAATCATTAAGTCTCCTCTTTATGGTGGAAATGAAGCTGAAGTTGAGTCCTAAAAGTTGAACAGACATTTTCAAGACAAACTAGGAGGAAAGGACAAAGTCCAGAGAGTTGAAACAGAGTGTGAGGAAAGAGGCAGCTCTCCAGATTGAGACAGACATGAAGTTCTGAAGCTCACATATTCCACAAGAAGGAGTTTGGATAAGAAGGACATTAAGGTGCTTTGAGACAGAGGTGACATGATCTATGCCCTTTACAAAGATCTTTAGGCAGCACTATAGCAAACAGATCAGAGAGGGAAAGCATTATTACAGCAATACAGATTTTTCTTTCTAAACAATGTCTGGTGGAAGCCACTAGTGCAATTTCCCCCACTTCTTGTTCAAATATCCATGAAGACACAAAAATAGTAAAATAAACCTAAAATGAATATCAATAGACTACGTCTGAATTTAGGAAAATGTACAATAACTATTAGATTATTGGACCTAGTCTCAGATGCATTTGTCTCTGTACCATTCTATTTGTAAACACAGACCAAAAACCAGAAAGCCATTGAGTAGTAAAAATCAAGGTTGGGGGAGATCCTAGAGGTAGAATAGTACAACTCTGAAGATGGAGATAGACATAACCCTGATATCACAAATGTATTTTTTCATGTATTCAATCAGTTCATCAAACCAGAGAAATAAGAAGGCAGGGAAGGAGCAAGTTGTTCTGTTGATAGAATAGAGGTGCACTATAATTTAAGTCTGTTAGAAAATGGGTAAATAAATGAATCTGCCCTCCACATGCACAACTAAGAAAGTCATTCAATTTCAGGGTATAAAGGACAGTTTAGTTTCCTTATTTACCGAAAAATACTGAAACCGGACATTTGTTTGCAGATAAGTAAAAGGAAAACCAATATGGAGAAAATGATTTGCAGAAAAAGGAATAAGAAATAGTATCCAGAAAATAAGGAAAAATAAAACACTTCATTACATTCATCAATTTCAGGACTGAGTAGAAATTGCATGAAAACATATGTTTTCTTCAATGAAGACAAAAAGTCGAAGATCTAGGATGGGATCAAATAATCTTAAGGAAAGAACAGGTGGAAGTGAAAATGGGTGATGAAAACATAATTGCAATGGCATTAAAACCACATTATTAGAAATAAAATATGCATTGGAGGAAGGGCAGAATCAATGATACATAAACTCAAATAAAAATGTGCTGGTACGCATCGAAGTTTCTTAGAATACAAACAAAAGAACTAAGCAGGAAGAAGGAAATGAGAGCTACAGATGATAAAACCCATAAATCCAAGTTGAGGCTGAATGATGTTTCTGAAGAAAAAAGTGAAATGAAAGAAAGTAGCAGCAATTAAAGATAAAAGATTTTTTTAAATTCTGTGAGATGAAGAAAGTCATCTGTAAGCAATTTCAGTGGTTCACAGTTTAGTGGTTCACAGGAAAACCAGTGAAAAAATGCATGCCTAGGCACATGATGATAACATTTTAAAAGTACAAAGTTTTTACAATCTATCCATCTGACAAAGGTCTAATATCCACAATCTACAAGGAACTTAAATTTACAAGTAAAAAAAAAACATTAAAAAGTGAGCAAAGGACATGAACAGATACTTCTCAAAGAATACATTCATGTGGCCAACAAACATATGAAAAGAAAAAGCTCAACATCACTGATCACTAGAGAAATGCCAGTCAAAACCACAATGAGATATGATTTCATACCAGTCAAAATGGCAATTATTTAAAAGTCAAGAAACAACAGCTGCTGGTGAGGCTGCAGAGAGATAGGAATGTGTTTACACTGTTGTTGGGAATGGGAATAAAGATACGTGCACACATATTTTTCTATTCACTATAGCAAAGACATGAAATCAACCAAAATGGCCATCAATGATAGACTGCATAAAGAAAATGTGGTACAAATACACTATGGAATACTATGCAGCCATAAAAAGGAATGAGGTCATTTCCTTTGCAGGGACATGGATGGAGCTGGAAGCCATTATCCTCAGCAAACTAATGCAGGAAGAGAAAATCAAATACCATATGTTCTCACTTATAAGTGGATGCTGAACAATGAGAACACTTGGACACAGGGAGGAGAATAACACATACTGCGGCCTGTCAAGGGTTAGGGTAGGGGAAGACAGAGCATTAGGAAAAATAGCTAATGCATGCTGGGTTTAATACCTAGGTGATGGGTTGATAGATGCAGCAAATCACCATGGCACGTATTTAGCTATGTAACAAACCTGCACATCCTACACATGTACCCTGGAACTTAACAATAAATGGCCAGGTGCAGTGGCTTACATTTGTAATCCCAGCACTTTGGGAGGCCAAGGTGGGTGGATCACGAGGTCAGGAGTTCGAGTCCAGCCTGGCCAACACAGTGAAACCCTGTCTCTACTAAAAATACAAAAATTAGCTGGGCATGGTGACAGGTGCCTGTAATCCCAGCTACTGAGGAGGCTGAGGCAGGAGACTGGCTTGAACCCGGGAAGCAGAGGTTGCAGTGAGCTGAGATCACGCCACTGCACTTCAGCCTGGGCAACAGAGCTAGACTCCATCTCTAAATAAATAAATAAAATTTTTTAAAAAGTACAAAGTCGAGTGAAAACGTCACCAAATTCTGCAATATGAGGGAACAAATTTTGGTTATTCCTAGAAATACTCTTTGCAACATTAAATACCAAATGAAAATCGAGGACTATCTGATTTATTGCTGAAAGTTGGCTAAAACATGCCCATGTGATCACTGCCAATTATTTCTGCCTAAAAGATTATAAGAGGAGATAAATCATACCTTACAAAACATATACACAGGGGGTGGACCAAACCCTTAGTGTTGGATTCCTCTAAATGATCCCAGATTATTCAAACCTGCTCAAAAGTTACATTTTAAAATGTTATCTCATGAGCAGAGAGCTGAAACCAACATGTGATAGGTGGCCTCTAAGATAGCCTCCAATAACCCACGTGTCCTGGTACACACTACTGTGTAATCCCTCTCCTTGAGCACGGATTGAATTTAGTTATCCCCTTCTAATGAATAGAATGTGGTAGAGGTAGCAGAATGTCACTTCCAAGATGAAGACTGGCTCTGTCTCAGCACTCTCATTCTCTCCCTTGTCCTGAGGACTCCTGCTGCCATGTTGTCACCTGCAAAACTGAGATGCCCACATGGCAAGGAACTGAGAGAGGCCTCCATCCAAGGGCCTGTGCACAACTGAGGCCCTTAGTCCAGCATCTTATGAGGACATGAACACTGATTACAAATTCCTCCCAGTTGAACCTTCAGATGGGAATGCAGCCTAGGCCAGCATGTCAACTGCAGTCTTCTGAAAAGCCTTAAGGTAGAGGCATCTAACTAAGCCATGCTTAGGTTCCTGACACAAAAACTATGAGATAATAAATGTCTGTTTTAAGCCATTTTGGGATAATTTGTCATGCAGCAACAAATAACCAATATATTACAGGTTAATAATGAATAGAGTAAGGAAATACCGAATGATTCTTTTATCTCTCCCTCTCTTGGCATTCTGGAATTTCTACCATATGGACAATTTTTGAATAACTGAAAATTACTCTTGGTCTTGGGAAGGAAGACACCTTTAGTTTGAGCAAGAGCCTCGTATACATACTAATCCCATCAAGTCTGTATGTACTACACAGACTTAGAAATCAGCTATTCAACCAATTAAACCAACAATCTGTCTTTAATACCAAAATAAAATGTCCAAAAGAAATCTAAAAATAGAAGATATAATTAATGTAGAAAATGTTCTAAATAATGAGGTCTACCACCCCAGAATTTATCTGGAAGGTGTGATAGCACAGTGCTAGAGATCATAGTGGCCGTGGCTATGCAAAGGTTATCTAGTAACTTTGCATGAGTTTCATCATCTCTCAATGCTTCCCCACTCTCACCTGTAAAGCAGAGGTGTGACATGTAAAGACTATCACGGGGGCATGGTACCTGCTCAGTAAATGTGATGTATTATTATCACATTGTAAGAGGTAAAAAGGGGAAAAGCAGAAAAAAATTAAATTTGCTTGACTTCTAATCTCAAGCACAAGCATCTCAACTACTTCTATTTGAATCTTAATTCTGACAATTAAAAAGTATAGATTAAAAAAATTATTTTGAAAAATGGAAAGGTAATAAAATATACAGATTTCAAAACACTGGAGAAAATATACAGATTTCAAAACACTGGAGAAAATATAAGCAAACAGAAAGTTCAAAAAAAGGAAACATAAGTAAGCATATAAAAACAATAAATTAGTCAAAGAAGTTTTAGACCGATTATACTAGTGATAGCAACAAATAAGGAAATAAGGGAGGGACAGCAGGGGTGGGAAGTTGGGGAGAGACAGCATGAGGAGAAACGCCAGATACAGGTGATGGGAAGGAAGGCAGCAAATCATACTGCCATGTGTGTACCTATGCAACAATCTTGCATGTTCTTCACATGTACCCCAAAACCTAAAATGCAATAAAAAATATATTTAAAAAAAAGAATGCAAATATCAAAAAAATAAATAAAAAAAGAATAGCTCTCTTAATTTTTTAAGAAAAAAAGTTTCATAAATTTGTTCAAAGAACAAAATATTATTATATTAGTTTCCTAGAGCTGCTCTAACAAATTGCCACAAACCAGGTGGCTTAAAACAACAAAACCTATCTTCCCACAGTTCTAGAAGCCCAAAATCAAGGTGCTGGGAGGCCCATGCTCCCTCTGAAGGCTCTGAAGAAAAATCCCGTCTGATCTCTTTCTAGCCCCTAGTGGCTCCAGGTCATCCTTGGCATACTTGTAGCTGAAATGAAAGAAAGCAGCAATAATGCTCTGATTCCTGCCTCCACTTTCACAGAGCCATCTTCCTTCTGTGTGTGTGGCTATGTTTCCTTGTAAGGACAAAATGCTCTCCTTGTAAGAACACCAATCCTTGGACTTAGGGTCAACCCTAATCAAGTATGACCTCATGTAAACTCAGTTACATCTGTAAAGACTCTATTTCCAAGTGAGGTCACATTAACAGGTACTAGATACAGGTACCAGGGGTTAGGACTTCAACATATCTTTTGGGGTAGACTCAATTCAACCCACCACGACGACGTACTGTGTTCAAAAGGTATACACCTGAAAACAATTGGAAACAATTTAAATATGTGATAATAAGGAAACAGGCAAATGAGCATGCATCTACATAATCAAATATTTAAAACTTACTAAAACTTTGTGGAAGACTAATACATAAAAATATCAGTGATATGATGTAAACTAAAAATATTAAAATATAGATACTTAAATATGCAAAAAGATATAATGACTGCTAATAATCTATGTATGTATATATACAGAGAAATCCTGCCTCAGCCTCCCAAGTAGCTGGGATTACAGGCATGTGCCACCACACCAGCCTAATTTTTGTATTTTTAGTAGAGATGGGGTTTCACCATGTTGGCCAGGCTGGTCTCGAACTCCTGACCTCAGGTGATCCACCCACCCTGGCCTCCCAAAGTGCTGGGATTACAGGCGTGAGCCACCACACCTGGCCCAGTGGCCTAACTTCTATGTGTCTCAGTGTCCTAACATGTAAGCTTGATATATAACAGAACTTGTCTCAGAACATCATATTAGAAAGGTTTTTGCTCATATATTCAATAAGAATAATAAGTCAACTGCTTTTCACCTATAATTTGACCAGCAATTTCCTATGAAGTATCTGAGAGTATCAGTAGTACTTTTGCACCAACCTAATATATTCTGATTGAGTGCACTCTCCTGAAATGCAGTATGATACTTCAATGACAAACAAGGTATAGTAGTCCAAAAGTGACTCCTTAGATTTGTGCATGTCCCTCCCCTATCAAATACACAGGTAAGTCTGATATATTTCCCGATAGTCTTTGATATCCTTCAGGTGCCTTGATCTAATGATGATTTAGTGTTTTAGACTTTCAGTTACTTGTCCAGCACCCAGTAAAAAAATGACCACAGGTGCTGAGGGCCCTGGTATTATCTGTTCCTGCCTTGCCTTGTCAAGCTGCATGTACTGAAGGTGTGTGACACTCAGGTGTACCCAGCCCAGCTTCACTGAACTCTAGTAACTGTGTTCAGAGCAGAGTGATCTGAGATTTGCCCACTGCACTAATTCCGCTGGCAGGTGTGCCTGATTTCCGAATCAGCATCAGCATCCTGCTCACCCTAATTCATTCATACAACAGATATTCATTGAGTGGGAGGCCCTGTACTTACTAGATGCTGAACAAAATTGCACATGCCCTCCTCGAGTTTAGTGAATTAAAGCACTAAACAAATACAATATGATACATTGTGATAAACACCAACAAGAAAAATTATTTAGTGCAAAGACAGAAAACAAGAGGAAGAGGTGACCTGGTTATGTTGGGTAATCAGGGAAGGCCTGTTTGTGGAGGTGACAATTAATTAAAAACTTCAAGGATGAAAGTAACCTGCCATGCAAAGAGTGGGGAAGAGTGGCCTGGGAGAGGAAATAAATTCTGCAGGTGTGAAAGTCCTGAACAGGAAAGCACTAGACCAGTGCAAATGACAGAAAGGAAGCCAGCGAGTGGGGCAGGGGAGGGAGGAAAGATATGAGTTAGCTAAATGAAGACCAGATCCTGCAGTGCTTGGTCTTGTAGGACACAGGAAGAAGTAAATTTTGATTCTGTTTTAATTGCACTGAGACGGCATCGATAAGTTTTAAGCAAAGAAAAAAACAACTATTTAAATTATGTTTTTGTAAAAGTGGCTGCTTTCTGAAAAAATAGATAGAAAAGGGTAGAAATGGAAAGACTAATAAGGAGGCTATGAGGAATTCCAGGTGAAGCATAATGGGGCCTTGAACTAGTGTGGAGGCAGAGAATTGGAGGCATTTGAGCTTTATGTTGGGAAAGCCATAATTGAGTTATATTGTATGTGGAAAAGAAGAAGGAACTAAGGGCCATTGCTAGGATTCTTGCTTGAGCAAATGGCTGGCTGGTGGGGTTGGGGATGGACTTGAGAAAATCTTGTTGGGGACATCTGGTAGTGGTGAAGATGAAAGGGGGGGACTAGAGTTCAGTCTTGAAAATGTGGTAACTGAAATACCTGTGCGTCCAGTGTCCCAGTGGAGATGAAAAGAGGTAGTTAAATATCCATGTCTGGAATTGAGACGTGGGGTCTATGCTCAGGATGAAAATGTGGACCATTGTATTGGAACTGCCTTGTGAGACCTTATGAGACAGTTCCCACTGTGAATAGAGCCTCAGCCTGAACCCCTGCCTGATAGGCAGAGGGACTGACCTCTTGCCTGTTCCTCCTCACTGTGCAGTAGAAACAGATCTACCCTCGGATCCCATTGGATCTCAGGTCTTTGATATTGAGGCTGATATGACCTAGAGACTCCCTGCCAGGCTTCTATACCAAAGGTCAGCCTCCTCCAGTCTGAATCCAGTCTATACTGGACCAGATATCTGTGCTGTATCATGAGCATGTATTTAAATGAGTATTAGCAGAAAGGCAGTGTCTTTCTGAGGAAGATTAATCCACCATAATTCAAGGAAGTAGGGTGGGAAAAATCTTGGGATAGACGGCCTTCTTAGCAAGCAATTGAATAGATACTGCTCACGTGGTATGAACTGAGGAGTATACAAGAGAGGCAAGCCCTGATATCTTTATTTCATGTCCACTTAGTCCCAGGCCCTTTGTACATGGTGGGCCCTCCCACACCACACCCCAGCCTGGGACACAGAAGAGAGCCACAGCCCACAGCACCAGGCTCTGGTGTTCTTCTAGGACTGTCCTCTCACTTGCTCTCTAGAACAATGTGGCTCTGATCTCCTTGTCCAACTCCCTGAGAGCGATGAGGACATTTTAGGTAGAGCAGCCAAAAGGAGGGAAGGCGTGGAGTTGAGATGCAGCCCATGTAAGAGCTACCAGCAGTTCAGTGTCTCTCCCTGCAAGGTAGGTGCTGACTAACAGAGGAAAAGGAGCAGGACATAGTGGTTGGGGGTACAGAACAGCAATACCTACTCTTCAGAGTAATGTTGACTCACGGGATTAAAAGGCCTGCAGCAGGCAGGAAGAAGGGACCAGCAGGGGAACGATGTTGAACTGTATCATGCTGTAAACACTGGAGAACAGCTGGCACAGAAACACAGCCACAGTGCAGTTGAGGGAAGGTGCAAGATCTGCCTTTTCCATGGATCCAGATGCGGAGAGGAGGCTGAACCCACAAAGTGACTTGTGTAGACCCCATGTCTACCCATGAGCCAGTCTGAGGAGGGCAAGTTTCGGTGACGGCAAGCGCCACACAGGGTCTGCCCACAAAGGAAATGAGGAGACAAGGAATGACAGGAGCTTCCTCCTGTACAGGGAATTCCAGGAGCTGCCAAACTTCATGCCAGACAGCAGGGCTCCCTAATAGCTGACAACTGCCTGACAGTTCTGAGAGTGATGGGACAAAGGGAGGGATCCAGAGATGAAAGGGATCAGCATGCCTGAGCAGAGAGTGCTTGTGGGTGAGCCGACTGCTCATTAACCTGGGCGGAGCACTCTGCATGGTTTCTTGGGATCAACAAACACAGCTATAGGAAGTCTAAAAATTGACACCTTTCTTGTGAAACACAGATCCACCTATGGTGGCTCACAGGCTTGTGAATCAAAGCTGAACTGCAGAGGCAATGTGAGGAAAAGCAAAAGCATAATCAGTAGTGAGTGGCTCCATAATCCAGAAATCAGTCATCAAGGGATAGCTGTGTGCACAGCCCAGAACCAGAGAGGCAATAAGGAGAGAGGACATTCAAGGGGACAGAATCTTAATCTGGACATGGAAGGCACTGTAAGACAGATCAAGATCGGGAAACGGGTGTTACTATTTGCGAGAAATCAATAATGAACTGCCAGGGAATAAGGATTTATTTATCGGAGTTTCTCTCAGAAAACTTCTGCCATGTTTCCCCACTCCTACAGTTTCAGAACTTACAGGGAAGCTGATGTAGGAGTCAGCTAGGGATCAATCTATCATCTTTATTACTAGTAAAGCTGGACTAGAAAATGTGGCTAGTATCTGAGGTCACAATCAGACTTCCTACCTTCCCGCACCCATCCCAAATGACAGGTTTTCCCGAGGCAGAAGCACAGCTTGCCCAGTAAGATTAGCACAAGGAGAAAAGAAGAACATGCCCTGCCCGGAGGCAAGCTGGACTGACAGAAAGAAAGCCCCAAGAGAGCTGAGCCACAGAAAGTCTGATACTCCCCCCAATTTGGCAATCAGATAAGTCCCCCCTTTCCTTTGGGAAGGGGCTGGCAGGAAGGGTGAAAGCTTCCTCCCTTCCTAGTATTTCCAGAAGGACAGATGTTTCCATTTTACAGGCCTCAGTAGGGATGCCTGGAAAGGAAGAAAATTAGCCTCCTTCCATTGTACTGGCATATATCGTCAGATTGTACATTCTGATATTTATAGAAGAAAATTTTGCAAAAAGCTAATAGAGAATTTTTTGATCTAGTTGTTTTCAAATGTTTTCCTTGTAGCATTGAACTCTTCCTTCAAATATAAAACAAAAGACAGAGCTGCTCTTGTTGAATGGACAAAAACATAAGAGGAGTGGGAAGCCCAGGCTCAATCAAGAGGACTCCGCTGTCCTCCCCAGCACCACCCAAAAGCAATTCAGAGGAACCTAAGACTTCATACTGCAGTTTCCAGACCTCTGAAGTGGTTCTACTGCACTGGAAAAATGTTAAGCAGAGAAGTTATGTGACTGCCCAAAGGGCACAGCTGAATCAATGGGGGAGGTATATACTACCAGGATCCATCATGGTTTGCCTCATCTTGACAAGGTCTTAAAATCAACACAGAGAGCTTCAACTCACTTGAACAGGACTTATTAATACTTGTCTAATTTCTTCTTATCTTGCAATATACCTCATCTACTAATGCCCACAGGTCTTAGAGGAGGCTGTACCTAGCCAGGAAGTTCACACTGAAAAATATCACTAAAAAGAGTTGTGCCATTGCCAGTAATACAGATCTTTGCAAAGTGGCAAGTAATTATAATCTAGATGGTTTAATTGCAGGAAAAGTGATGAGCTAATGCAGCTCCCAATCACCTCCAACACGACAATTTGAATATGGTATCTTTTTCTATTTTTTCTCTTTTCTAATCCTTGACAGAAAGGACCAGTCAACAAAAAACAACTGACATTTGTCACAATAGGCAGCTGCTAATTCGACCCTACTCCCCTCACTATAAGTCTGGCTTTCCATGAGCAAGGAGGTGGTGAGGGGGGTGTTTCTAAACAAAAAGAAAAAAGAAATAATTTGGCTATTGCATGCAGAATTAGGTTGAATCACATGAAATCAAATGAAATGAAAACACTGAATCACATATTTCTGTAAATCATAAATGACCAAATACTGGCACTTTTATATGTTTCAACCTGTATTTCACTAGCCTGGTTCTCAATTGACTTTGACCTTCCAATATTCCAAATAACAGGCTTTGGTCCCGTGTTCATCCCTGATTCTGCCTCTTAATTTTGGACAGGGACCAGTAAACATAGTGCAGCCTTCTGTTTAAGGTTCTGTGTGTTCTACCAAGGACTCCTGAGCATATCACATCAGTTATATCATGCCCTTCCTCCTGCCAATTCTGGTTCTTGTCCATTCCTTCCTTCTCCTTACCCGCAGTTCATGCCCACACACCCACAATCATACAGAGACTGCTGAGACCACCAACTAATTTCATATCAGCTGCTAAACACTACAGAATACGGAAGAACTTTCACTTTCAGAGATCATAGGAAGACCAGGAACCAGGGTTTAGTATCTCTGCATTTGATCAGTTATTCTTCCCAAGAACATCATCAAAAGCATATAAAAACATTTATTTCTATTATCCCCTTCATAATTATATCCATGGTATAATCCCTGCAAAAGTATGTGCATGGTTTAAAAAGCCAGTAAGTGTCAGGGGAATTCATATCATCACACTTTGGCAAGCCAGAATATCACTATTACCAAACTTACTTTACAAAACAAAGTGGAGGTTAAAACCACGGGAAGGGAAATTCGAACATCAAACAGGATTGATGGGTTAATCATCATCGCACTACATTACAGGGTGACCTCTGCAGACTGGAAATTGGGTTACATCAACAAATCTCACTTTAAAGTGTGAGATGAAAGAGTGCCTCCCCTAACGTTTTGTGGTATTACTGGCTCAGGTTTAAAGAAAGTATGCAGCCAGGTACCTGGTCACATTTCAATCTGTGATATTGACATGGATGTGAAAACCCAAGCCTTTGAAACTGAGCCTTTCATAAGTTGAACAAAAACCTGAAACACACTCTCCTGCAAAGACCTGAAGGACAGAGAAGGTAAGATGATAAAGGGGAAACCTTTACACATGGAACATTTTTGAATTTTCCTGCCATGGGCCATAACTCAAGTCTGTTAAAGTAAAGCTTAGCTCAAATAATTGACATTGGTTTGTTTGGTTTTCCTCGATATCAAGGCTTACCTGCCTTGTAAAGATTCCAAAACATCAGTAATGTGTTGCCAAAGTAAGAAACATGATTTGTGTAACAGAACCAGCAGTACTTAAGTTGGATTCAATTATCCAACCTCACTGCACCCAAAAGAGCCCTCTTGTCATTTATTTATTTAGCTAAACTAATTTCTCTGTTGGTTTGGAAAACTCTCAGGCAGGCAGTGAAAAGCTCAGGCATTAAAAGCAAGTTTCATTAACCCACTACAAATGATCTTCATATTTTTTTCCATGACGTTCCAAAAGGAAAATGTCCCTGCCCTCTACTTTCAATTTTTAGTCTTCTGTTTTATAGAATACAGAAAAACTAGAATTTCTAGATTTAACCTAGAAATTAACAGATACCAAGCCAGATTATCTTATCCTTTGGTTGCATTATTTGGTGTATATATAGGAAATGAAGGGACTTCAGAGGGAGGGATTTCTCAACTTCCCATAAATCATTTAAAACAAGGTCCTCAAACTCTGCCCACTTGTGACTTTCAGGTTAAGAAGGGGAAGAGATATATGACAAAGGGTATTTCAATGCCTTGTAAACAGAGATAAAAGGCTATTTGTTAATATCTGATGATGTAAACAAGTCTCCAATAGTAGAACACCAAAATGTCCTGATAGTTGTAAAGCCTTGAAAATATCTTCAGCCCCAGGTCCTTCCTTGGCTTCCAGCCAGGTCCAAGTCCCTTTTACCAGGAACACAACCCCAGGATGCATTAGGCTTCCTAATACTCCACAGTCTGCTTCATTTGGCAAAGGACCTAAACCTAACCACAACAGTTAAAAAGAAAGGCTTGCATTCTACTACAAAATATACAAATCATGAAATGTATACAACTAACAAAAACAGTTTTGGTACTACTTGATGAGAAGAATTTTGTGGGACGTGTGTGTGTGTGTGTGTGTGTGTGTGTGTGTGTGTGGTGTGTGTGTGTGTATGTGTGTGTGTGTGTTTTAATTCAGCATTCCAGTAATGTGAAACCACTGTTTAAGGTAGAAAATCATTTTTCAATCTCAGGAAACATCGTTACTAGCTGCCAAAAGTCAATCCATATTATAAGAAATATTTGCTAATGCTGAACACCTGCACTTTTATAGATAGCCTCCCAGGACAGCTGCGGCTGAGTCTTCATGTCTACTGATACAGCAGCCAAGTAAAAACACAAAATTTTAGATAAGAATGCTTGTTGAATTAGCCATGCATGTATCTACACTAAGTCTAGCATATTTATTGGTAGACTCTGACAGTCATTAGACACAATAAAGTACAATACAAAATATATCCAGGATAAGGTTCCCAGCTGTTCGATGCTTATATCTTGAGGTGGTAAGATACACAAATCAAAACATAGTAAAGGTATAAACATATATCACGCTTATGGAAGTCATGTGTAAATATTTATTTCACTTCCCATGGTTAGATTTAACTTTTTCGGTTTCATTGTTTGATTTTCTTACTTGCTGGGTTTAATAGGAAAAGGCAGCCACCAAAAGTTTGAGAGAAGGGTTTGTTAAGAAGGTGCAAGCATTGTTTTATATCCTTCTGAAATGAGTTCTAGCAAGTGCCATAAGGATAGTTTACACTTTCTTGCATACTATTAAAACACTGTGATGCTGAATCTTCATAGCTTTCTAATTGCATTACTCTTCTCTAACCAATCAAGCAAGAGCCAGAGAAAGATTACTTTAAAATTATTACTATAAATAATAAAAAGCATTTCTTGAGTATTGACTAAGAACCAGAAACTGAATGACAATCTTTACAGATAGTGAGTTTAACTCTTACAACATTCTGAAAAAGCCGGCCGAGTGCGGTGGCTCACGCCTGTAATTCCAGCACTTTGGGAGACCCAGGTGGACGGATCACCTGAGGTCAGGAGTTAGAGACCAGCCTGGCCAACATGCTGAAACCATTTCTACTGAAAAAAAAAATACAAAAATTAGCTGGGCAGTGGCGGGCACCCGTAATCCCAGCTACTCAAAAGGTTGAGACAGGAGAATCACTTGAATCCGCGAGGTGGAGGTTGCAGTGAGCCAAGATTATGCCACTGCACTCCAGCATGGGAAACAAGAGCAAGACTCAGTCTTAAAAATATATATATATCTGAAAAAGCATACATTATTACCTTCCTTTTACAAGCAAAGAAACTGAAAATCATAGTAATTGATGTGACTGTCTCAAGTTAGATGTTTGATAAGTCAATTCTTATCTGGTAATAGAACTGGAATTTAAACCCAGGTTCATCTGCTTTGAGATGTTGTGGTCTTTCTTCTGTGTTATACTTCTTCTTTTGGCATTATTTAGTTAGCACTCATTTTTTTGCTGGGCGCTATGCTGGGAATGTACCAGTAAATTAGGAATATGTGATCCTGCCATTACAGTGTACAATCTAGCCCAGGAGATAGACCTATAAGGAATAGTAACAGTAAAATTTGGGCTATGAACAGGCAATATAGCATACAAGAGGACAAAAGGGGAACCTGGCCAAATGGTATAAATTCTGCATTCTGCACTAGATGCCACAGAAAGCTACTTGCTGAGTAAACAACTTCATCCCCTAAACTTCAAGTCATCCCATTGTTCACTCAATTCAATATCAATAGTGTGATATTTCTATTTAAATAAAATGTTATCCACTCAGTTTTCTTTAGTTTCTGTGATTTCAGCAGGGCCAGGTGGAATAAGATGAGAGATACTGGATGGGTTCTTCTTAAATTTCTTTTCTTGGATTTCAAGCCTTTCTATTGCCCTTGTCTGTAGCACATGTCCCATCTACATCATGTCTGAAGGAGCCTATTACTCCCTCTCCTTCACCCAGTCATGACCTGTTTATCCCCATCACACTTCCTGAAGGCAATCTGACATCACAGGCATTGTATCCCTACTACATCATTTTTCTAATATACACCCTGCTCCCTTCCTCCCTTACTGGCCTCTACAGCACTTTGCACACAAGGATTGAGCCCCTCCCCAGTGGCAGAAAGGACAAATTCATATTATCCTTGGGTACTGGGTCTTCTCCTCACACTAAGCAGAAAAGTCAGAATGTTTATGGCAACACTCTAATCAAGCTTTTACCACCTGGGAACATGTGTTCAGTCATCTCTGTCTTCAGATTTTTCAAAAGCAGATACAAGCCATGCACCAAGATTAACACAAAGTGCTGAGATTAACCAGAATTCTTTAATATGCACAGAATAGATGAACTCTACCTGTAGAATACACTCTCATGGGAGTGATCCAGCCAGAGCTTCACCTACTCTCTTTCATCAAGGAAGCATTTCAGAATGCAAATGAGGGTAATATTATTAAAGCAAAAAGCTTGAATCTGCTCATTTTTTTTTTAATAAACCACTTGAATTCACTTAACTAGTAGTAAGCCAAGGCACTCACAGCCAAGGCATTGTAATTATAAACCTGCCACCAAAACAGGTGCAGGATATTTGAAGGCAGTGGATAGTAACCCTGCACTCTAAAGGCAACTTACTGTTCAACAGAGGTAAGCTACAGAAACATGGACTGACAGAAGCTCTTTTGTGGCAAATTAGCTGAAGTAATAAGTAGCTCTGATAAAATGCACCACATATGCTCAACTACATACCCCGTAGCCTCTCCTAAAAATTTCAAGCAGTATCAGGACAGATAATAATGCAATTTAATACAAATACTCTGTATCAGTCATTAGAAGAAACACTGTATCAAATGGAATTTCTATTTCTAGATCCTTGAGGAATCACCACACTGTCTTCCACAATGGTTGCACTAATTTACACTCCCAACAGTGTAAAAGCATTCCTATTTCTCCACAACCTCTCTAGTATCTTTTGTCTCCAGATTTTTCAATGATCACCATTCTAACTGGCATGAGATGGTATCTCAATGTGGTTTTGATTTGCATTTCTCTAATGACCAGTGATGATGAACATTTTTCATGTTTGTTGGCACATAAATGTCTTCTTTTGAAAAGTGCCTGTTCGTATCCTTTGCGCACTTTTCAATGGGGTTGTCTTTTTCTTGTAAATTTGTTTTAGTTCCTTGTAGATTCTGGATATTAGCCCTTTGTCACATGGGTAGCTTGCAAAAGTTTTTCCCGTTCTGTTGGTTGCCAATTCACTCTAATGATTGTTTCTTTTGCTGTGCAGAAGCTCTTAAGTTTAATTAGATCTCATTTGCCTATTTTGGCTTTTGTTGCCATTGCTTTTGGAGTTTTGGTCATGAAGTCCTTGCCTATGCCTATGTCCTGAATGGTATTGCCTATGTTTTCTTCTAGGGTTTTTATGGTGTTAGGTCTTACTTTTAAATGTTTAATCCATCTGGAGTTAATTTTTGTATAAAGTGTAAGGAATGGGTCCAGTTTCAGCTTTCTGCACATGGTTAACCAGTTTTCCCAACACCATTTATTAAACAGGGAATCCTTTCCCCATTGCTTGTTTTTGACAGGTTTGTCAAAGATCAGATGGTTGTAGGTGTGTGGTGTTACTTCCGAGGCCTCTGTTCTGTTCCATTGGTCTATATCTCTGTTTAGGTACCAGTACCATGCTGTTTAGATTACTGTAGCCTTATAGCATAGTTTGAAGTCAGGTAGCATGATGCCTCCAGCTTCGTTCTTTTTGCTTAGGATCATCTTGGCTATGTGGGATCTTTTTTGGTTCCATAGGAAGTTTAAGGTGTTTTTTTCCAATTCTTTGAAGGTTAATGGTAGCTTGATGGGGATAGCATTGAACCTATAAATTACTTTGAGCAGTATGGCCATTTTCATGATATTGATCCAGCAATCCCATTACTGGGCATATACCCAAAGGATTATAAATCATTCTATTATAAAGATACATACACACCTATGTTCACTGTGGCACTGTTTACAATAGCAAAGACTTGGAATGAACCCAAATGCCCATCAAGGATAGATTGGATAAAGAAAATGTGTCACATATACACCATGGAATACTATGCAGCCATAAAACAGGATGAGTTCATGTGCTTTGCAGGGATATGGATGAATCTGGAAACCATCATTCTCAGCAAACTGACACAAAACAGAAAGCCAAACACCGAATGTTCTCACTCATATGTGGGTGTTGAACAATGAGACCACATTGACACCGGGCGGGGAACATCACCCACTGGGGTCTATTGGGGGATGGCGGGCTAGGGGTGGGATAGCCGGGGGTGGGGAAATTGGGGAAGGATAACATTAGGAGAAATACCTAATGTAGGTGACCAGGGGATGGAGCCAGTAACATGCTGTTTTGATTACTGTAGC
>CAUYLG010012021.1:0-99097 GCA_963573385.1 Cacajao melanocephalus
GTATACTCACCATCAGAAAAACAGGCCCTCATATTAAAAGGGGGAACAGAATCTAATCAGGGCTGGATCTTCCTAAATAACAAAATTGCCCTTCCCCGGGAATAGGCCCCTAAAATTATTGCTGAAATCCACCAGTCTTTACATATAGGGCCTAAGGCGTTACACCGCTTTGTACAGCCCCTCTTTTTCTCACCAGGTCTGCAACAAACAGTTGAGCAGGTACACAAGGCATGCATTACTTGCTCTAAGGTCTCAGCTCAGGGAGGCTTAAGGCCACAGTTTCCTACCCACCAAATGCGTGGCAACCTACCGGCTCAAGGCTGGCAAATTGACTTCACTCATATGCCTACTCACAAAAAGCTCCACTACCTCCTAACTTTTGTAGATACCTTTTCAGGTTGGATTGAAGCCTTCCCCACCTCCCGAGAGACAGCAGACATGGTGGCCTCCCTTCTTACTCAAGAAATCATCCCTCACTTCGGCCTACCTGCCACCATCCAGTCGGACAACGGCCCAGCATTTACGGCCCAAGTAGTCCAGCCAGTCGCCAAATCTCTCAACATCACCTGGAAGCTACACATCCCTTACCATCCTCAGTTGTCAGGTAAAGTTGAACGGGCCCACAGCATCCTCAAAGACCATTTAGCCAAACTTGCTATGAGGTAAAACTTTCCTGGCCCACACTCCTACCTCTTGCCCTGGCCCGGGTTCGGGCCACACCACGGGGGCCAACGGGCCTTAGCCCCTTCAAATTGCTGTACAGCCGGCCTTTCCTGATTTCCCATAATCTCCCTGTTAAGCAGCCCCCACTTGCCTCCTACCTCCCCTTCCTTTCTCTCCTCCGTCACCTGCTCAGAGAACACGCGGATCGCACCCTCCCGGTGGTTCCAGGATCTGACAGCCCTCACCTGGCCGCACCTCTTCAACCAGGTGACAGCGTTCTCCTCCAGGAACTTAAACGAGGATCTTTACAGCCCAGGTGGTCAGGACCTCACACTGTAATCCTGACGACCCCCACTGCAGCCAAACTCCTGGGCCATACTCCGTGGTACCATGTGTCCCGCCTCAAGCTGGCCCCCCAAAATGATCAATGGAAATCTGAACCCCTGGGCCCCACTTGCTTCTGCCTCCCCCTTGCCCCAACCCATCACCCCCTAACCCTTCAGAGCCTCCTCCTGACAGTCTTTCTAATGTCTCCTCTTGAAGCCAACTTCTACGTCTGGCGCTTCTACATCCAGGAAACCTGGGTTGAGGGTCCCACTACCAAAAGCCACTACCTTTCCCAAACGGACTGTCAACCTGCCGGGTGCCAGTCAGCAGTCACATTTACTATCCAAAAGAAAAAAACCCCAAAGTTCTGTCTTTCGGGTTCTCTGAGCATGGTTTATGCTTCCTCTATGATCAGAAACATGACTATTGTCACTGGTGGACCACCACCTACGGGGGGGTGTCCCTATAACTCTTGTGTCATTCACACCCCAGCAGAATGCATCTGGAACGACCCCAGTGTCACCCTCAACTGCGCGAAACAGCATATCTTCAGTTCTAATGCCAGAGGTCAGCTGTTTCTTACCATCCGGGACCCATGGGACGACCGCTGGGTAAAAGGAGCCAGTGGAAAAATCTACAATTGGCGGCAGAACAGCCACCCCCAGGGAACATGGCTAATATTCCGGTCCTATACCCGCATTGTCACTGAGGTTATAGAACAACTCAACTCTGTGAGCCATACAATCCTACAAAATGAAGCCACCCTAACTAACCAATTAAAACCCTCAAATAACACCTCTCAACCTTTCTCCTGGCTAAGTCTAGTACAGCAGGGAGCCAGCATGTTAAATTTAACCAGAGCCATGAAATCACCAACTGCTTTTTATTTGCCTCTCTCAGCAACACCCCCTTGGCTGCAGTTCCCCTCAGGTCCAGGTTCAATCTGTCACAATCACCTATGGGGCCCGGCACCACCTTAACGGATATCCCTTTGTTCAAAGTACACTCTCAAAATTTCTCTCTGCTATAAAACAGCCAGCAGCCTCAGTCCCAGCTGTAACACCACAGTAAAAGTAAAATCCTCCCTCTACGCGCCACCAGGAAGATACTTCTGGTACAATGGAACCTTAACTAAGGTTATTAATGCTTCCTTCCCTTTCCCTTGTGTGCCTGTCACCTTGGTCCCGCAGTTAGAGGTATATGGAAAGGCCGAACTTCTATCCCTCCTTCCACCTTCCCCTAATCACCGAGATAGACGAGCAGTCTTCCTCCCAATGGTCGTTGGTCTCTCTCTAGCATCCTCTCTGGTGGCGGCCGGGCTGGGTAGCGGCACTCTAGGCTACAGTGTCACTTCAACCACTCAACTAGAGGACAAGCTTCACACGGCTATTGAAGCGTCAGCCGCCTCCCTGGCTTCCTTCCAGCGACAAATCATGTCACTGGCCCAGGTAACTCTCCAGAACCAACGGGCCTTTGACCTGCTAACCGCAGAAAAGGGAGGTACCTGTCTTTCTTCAGGAACAATGCTGCTATTAGGCCTTGTAGAGGAAAACGTCAACACTCTCTGTCGCCTCCAAGAAGACCTCTGCAAAAAGCAAAACGCATCAGTCTCACCTCTCAACTGGGGCAATCCCCCATGCTTACCTGGCTGACTCCTATTATCACTCCCATCATCGTAGTTTGTCTCCTGTTAATGTTAGCCCTTTTTTTCCTCAGGTTTTTACAGGTCCGCGTAAGGGAAATTTCCAGGGTGGCCGTAAACCAGATGCTACTTCACCCATATGTCCGACTCCCAACCGAGGCACCAGCCAACTGACCCTTCTCCCTCACTCCGCCCCTGTTCAGCAGGAAGTAGCCAGAAAGAAGCGGCTTCCTATATCATCAAAAGGGTCAGAATGTAAGGCCGGCTGCCTTGCCAGGACGCTGGACACACCCACCTATTCTGCACCCGGCACCTAGCTCTGCACTCAGCATCGGTCTCTGCTCCCGGCACCTGCCTCTGCACTCGGCACCTACCTCTGCGCACAGCTCTCCTGGAAAGCTCCGGCTGATGCAACCCTGGCCAGATCTTGCATTAGAAAAACCTGCCCAACAACCCGCCAACCAATAGCGGCCTGCCCCGTCTCAATCCCGCTCCCCCAGAACCAATCAGAACGCCCTGCTGTTGCTCGTTCCTCATAGCCACAAAAACCCCACGCCCCAGGGAGTCAGCGAGACTTCTCTGGCCCCCTTTTCCCGGACTGTAGAACCTCTCCCGGGAGCTGAATAAACTGGCATTTAATTTTCTTATACTGGCCTCAGCTTCCTCATTTTAAACTCAGCAATAACCCTTACAGTTATATTTGCCATTAAAAGTAATGGCAAAAACGTAATTACTTTTACACTAATATTTATACTTAAAAATTGGTGTCTGTTCTCATAGGTGGGTGAACAATGAGAACACATGGACACAGGGAGGGGAGCATCACACACTGAGGTCTGTTGGGGGGAACTAGGGGAGGGACAGCAGGGAGTTAGGGAGGGAAAACATGGGGAGAAATGCCAGATATAGGTGATGGGGAGGAAAGCAGCAAACCACACTGCCATGTGTGTACCTATGCAACAGTCTTACATGTTCTTCACATGTACCCCAAAACCTAAAATGCAATAAAATATATATTAACAAAGTAAAAAAAAAAATTGGCGTCACTTTGCTTTCTATTTCATCATATACGAATGCATATTGTAACATAAAAATGATTCTTTTATTTACCTTTTATTGGATAAAACCAGTGTTTTCAGCTTCTGGTTTCAAATAACTATTATAGTGTGGGTAATCCTATATGAGAAGCACAGACTTAAAATTTTCCCAAGGACCATCTGCAGCCAACCACAGCCAGAGAGCCAAGTCCTAGGCCAAGAACATAACACCCTGAAGGTTCTCCTAGGGTGAAGAAAAGATTGCTAAGCCACAGCTTCCATTTAAAATCATAGTTATGTTAGATAAGGTAATCAAAAATGAGAAATAATAGTTCAATCTTATATGCAATTTGGTGGAGCTGTTCCTAACTTGGGGAAGCTTGTAAAATACATTCTTGGTTGACATATTGTTCTTATTCATAAGATGAACTGTTATTTTATACCTACAATATTGTTGCAAACCCTACTTACCATTTTTTTCTCTCTCTCTTTTTTTAATTATTATTATTAATATTTTGAGATGGAGTCTCACTCTGTCACCCAGGCTGAAGTTCAATGGCACAATCTCGGCTCACTGCAATCTCCACCTCCCGTGTTCAAGCAATTCTCATGCTTCAACCTCCAGAGAAGCTGCTGGGATTGGAGCCAATACTCTCTAAACACCTATTATATTCCTGACATTCATCCATCTGATTGGGTTCCCCCCAGAAGAGCATTCTGTTGGGGCATTGTGCTGACCTCTGATGGTCAGGTAATAAGAGCATGACATAAACATTTATATGAAGACTTAGGGGCTGTTAATTGTTGCAGCATTACTATTCCTCAGCTGACTGATAGAATATGAATGAAAAACCAACATTCTTATGTATAAGTACATATTCTAAATTCTCTGAATACAAAGGGAAGTGAGAGATCATCTAATCAAACTAGTAGGTTATAATGTCTCTAGAGAAGGAAAAACAAGAAATATTTAAGTAGCTATAGGCATAAGGTTTCAGCAGTAGTTCTCAAAATTATCCTAATGCCCTATATCTAGAAATATTAGTCATTTATATATTGAAATGAAATTCATACATGTTATAAGCTAACAAGTGTAACTTTCTAAAAATTTAAAACAATACCCTAATTATTATAAAAAGGAGAAATAAAATGTATTGAAGAGGTAATATCTGTTTCAATGTTATTATAATAAAATATACATTTCAACATGCAAACGCACAGACGAGACTGCATCGGAAGGCATCAATGTAATACAAAAGAAGTACAAGAAAATGTAAGTGCAGAAGTCCAAGAGGCTACTAGAATTAGATTCAATGATAGGGTATTTAATAACACAGTAGATTTGTTATGATGATGAAGAAAAAAAAATTAATTAAAGTAGTGATACCAAAATAAATTAGACTGTCCAAGAAAAAATACAGAAGTATATTTTTACAAATTAGCTGAGCCTTTCTAATAACACTTATGTCAAAATAATTTACTCTAGGTATCATGTTATGTATAGTAAAAAATACATCAAAGAAAAGATATCTCTTACTTTAAAATCCCAACATATAACAATCCATGAGGAAATACCTTGTGTATAAATAGACTTTGGCCATACAATGGCATACCACTCAGTAATAAAAGGAACAAACTATTGATACATGCAACAACTTAGTTGAATTCCAAAGGCATAATCCTGAGTAAAAGAAGACAAGATCAAAAAGTTACACACTGTATGATCCGAGTTACATGGCATTCTTAAAAAAGATAAAACCTATACTGACCTTAACAGAAAACAGATCACTCATTGCCAGGACTCAGGAGTGAAGTGTGTGACTTCTCTAAGAGAAAATCTGAGAAGGACTATTGGAGCAATGGAACTATTCTGTATCTTGGAACGGTTCTGTATCTATACACACGCTAAAACCCATACTGCTATATGCACACACACATACACAAAAGACACTAAATCTACTGTATGTTTATTTAAAAAAAAAAAAAAGACTGTTGTATTGGTCAGAGTGTTCTTCAGAGAAACAGAACCAATAGGGTGTGTGTGTGGGTATGTGTGTGTGTGCGCGAGCACGCACATGCATAATAAAAGAGATTTATTAAGAGCAATTGGCTCACATGATTATGGGGGCTGGCAAGTCCATATCTGCAGTGTGTGACAGCAGACTGGAGACCCAGGAGAGACAATGCTGCAGATGAAGTTCAAAGACAGTCTGCTGGAGAATTTCCTCTTGCTTGGGAAGGCAGACTTTCATTCTATTCTGGCCTTCAACTGGTTATATGAGGCCCATCCACATTATGAAGGGCAATCTGGTTTGCCCAGAGTTCACCAACTTTAATGTTAATTTCATCCAAAAACATCTTCCAAGCTGACACATAAAATTATTACAACCCTTGATGCCATATCTTTCAATAAGCAACTAGAAATGAATGGTAGATTGGAAAAAAAAAAAAAAGGTGTATATGAGGTCAGGTTATATCAAGAAGCATCAAAAACATAAATAAATAAATTATTTCAGTATAACTTTCACAACATTTATCACCAATTGACTTCAACATTTAAGAGTTTATGAAAGAAAAAAAAAGAATTTTTGAAACAGACTTTATTAATTACGTTTAAAATAGACTTTATTAGTTACATTTAGTGATATTCCTGGATGTTTTTCTGTTTATTTATTTAATAATGCTTACTGTTTAACTCAATCTGTTAAGGAAATCCCAAATTTTCAAATCTCTTTCATTACAAGTAGTGCTCCCTTTGTATGGTACTGTGTTAACTGAAACTGAGTATATCAGAATTGTGCAAAGCAAAGACACAGCTTCAATATGCACAAGTTTCAATTAACATGATGCCATGAAAAATGAAGACTGCCTGTACATATTTGACTGTGACAGCCACAAATGCAAACTGACACAGGCATATGTATTAGCAGCTCCAATACCACAAATAGCATCATTGTCAATGATGTGCGTTTCCAAAATTGTAAATCACTTTTGATAAATTTCCCAACAAAATAAAGAACAATCCATTTTTAGTTTTTATAGTGTTTGCATTCCTAAAATAAAAAAAGTATGTATTAAATGTTCAAAATTTACTTTATATGTATATCCCTAGCTCCCTGTCTGCTAAATGTCAGAAGACACCTCTGCATACTGTGAAACATAAAAATCAACCCTCACCAAATTTTCAAAATGCTTCTAATAAAGGATATCCTCCAACAAAATCACCACTTACAGCTTTAAGAACGTATCATAAAAACTACCCACTTAAAGTCCTAATACAAATTAGACTATACTAAATTTCAGAGGACATTTTTCTTATATGTATAATGACTGGACAAAGCAAGTATCTTAAAGTTAAGGGATCTCTGACCTTTAACATTCAGATTAAAATTGCTCATAAAATCTTGGTCCATTAGCAATTCAGACAGAGAGAAAGGCTACCTTTGTTCCTCATATATAGTGAATGCTCAATAAACTTAATTGAAATTCAAGACAGGCAAACCTGGTTTTGGTTAAAAAAAATTATTGGGATAATTGGTATGGTAATTCCTAAACTGACTTCAGTAAAGGGGAAAATAATTCACTCAAAAACCACAGATTTTCTTTAGTTTCTTTTGTTTACTGTTAGTTTTCTCATTGCTGCTTTACATCAAAACCAGTAACTCCTGCAAACCCTATTCTCAAGGTAATAAGGAGAATCATAGGAGAAGCTATTGCCTTAATATAAACCAACTCAAGGACAGATTGAAGGTAATAATCTTGCCTTTGAAATAACGCATTAAATGCACCATGTGATTCAACTCATGCCAATAGATACTTTGTTATTGTTTTGTTTTGTTTATTCGGAAATTTTATTTGCAAACTAAACTTCCATTATACATTGCCAAGAGAGTATAATTGTTATCTATGTAAATGTTTATGGTAACATACTAAAATAGCATTTTACTACTTCAGTTATGCTTCTGATAACATCATTTCATTTTGGATCATTCAAAGACAGTTGGGTTCTTGATTATAAGACACACTGTCTCTATTTCTAGAAAAATAAAATAAAATAAACAAATATGCTTCTAAAGAATTGTTTATCACTTGATAATTACAGAGCCCTTGAAGCTATTCTCTATATTTCAAGAATTCTTATTTTTTTCCTCAGGATCAAGCAGTTCTTTGTTTCAATTTGTTTTCCTCTTAAATACCTCCTGCTATTTAAGCAATAATTCCTTCCAAATCAATTGTTAGCAGCAGTTAATGACTGGTTGGTTAATTAATAGCTCAAAGTAAAGCTGAGGGTGTTCCCTGTTCTAACAAACCACCAGAGTCTAACTGGGGTATTACTGTTATTATACCCTGTAATCAGTGGCTTCTCACAGCATCATGGCCACATATTACTTTATTTTCACTAAACAGGATGAGCTGAATGGGAAATAGGTGACAGCATTATAAAATCAATTACCATAATACACATATTCTAAAATTACGTGCATGTCCAGGTTGATTCTTATTTCCATAGGATGTGCCAGAAGGCAGCGGTGTGAAATGTCAGCTTGTGCTGGTTAGTAAGCTCATTTAACTGCAGCAGTTTCCTCTCTTCCACCCTCGAGGGCTCCAAGACTGATGTATCTGCAAAAGCCTCACGGCATTTCAAATGTTTTCTGTTCCAAAACTGTAGCACTGCAGTCACTAACAGCAAAAGGAAAGAAACTATGCTGCACATTTTCTGCCTGATAAACATACGGTTTACTTAACGACACCAGATATGCCTTCTGTATAGTTAATAGAGAGGACATGTGCTTAATAATTATTGCAAGAACCTAAACATCAAGAGTCCTCAAATTCTATTCCTAACACCTCCTGCCTTGTTCTATGTCACCACAGCGAAGTAATTCAGCAACTTTGTGCCTTGTTACTAAGAATTCTAACAATTCACCAAAATGTTTTAAAAAGGCACCTATTCCAAAAACAAACCTAGCGATGCTATAATGCCCTAGAGTTTTGCCTTTATTAGAAATATATTGGCAAATGTGTTGCATGGAAATAAATGTCAGGCATATATTTTGTGATTTACTAAACTAATGCTTTCATCGTTCTGTATCATCCTTTCAACTACCAACTCCTTGAGATGGTATTGAAAAGGAAAATGTTCCCTTATCCCCCTCGCAGGGCGTGCAAGGTAGGTGTGGCTCACTTCTTTGGTGCCTTGCTGCTCAAACCCCTAGGGGAAGCATACAGACCGGCAGGCTTTGGGGCTCCAACCCCAGTGTCTAGCGGTGAACATTTACAGCTCCTGAAGCCCCAGTGGGGGTGTGTTACAGGAAGCTCTTTTAGTTTAGCTTTCTATAGGCGACTTGTGTTAGACACCTCAATTAGACCCCCTGGCTTATCGCAAGAGGGCTTTCTGTATCCTGGGATTCTTGCCTTGGTGTATGGTAAGAACTGAATCACATCTGGGCTTAGAGAATGAGTGCAAGGTTTCATTGAGTGAAGGTAGCTCTCAGCAAATGGGAGAGCCAGAAGGGGAGGAAGTGGGAATGTGGTTTTCCCGTGGAGACCAGGCTCTCCTCCAGCCAACTGTGCCAAACTCCATGTCGTTCTGCTGGTCAATGGCCTGCCTTCCTGCCTTCCTCCTGAAGTCTGTTGATGTGCTCTTTTGCCGGCGTGCTCCCCTCGACATCCTCTTAACTTCCAGCCACTTGTGTGTTCTTCTGCCGATGTGCTCCTCTTGACATTCAGCCACTGTGACTCTGAGCCCTAGGGTCTCAGGGATTTTTTAGGCACAGGATGAGGGCATGGTGGCCCTGGGTGGTCTTGGAAAATGCAACATTTGGGCACAAAGGCAGGAGTGCCTGTCCTGACCTAGGTCCATGGGCACAGGCCCAGGGGTGAAACCCTAGCCAGGTACCCACCTTTCTCTACGCAGCACTTCCCTGCCCCCTCCCATATCAGTATTAGCAAGATAGCTCTGATTATATTGTTTATTCCTCTGTGTACTTAAACAATGTTGAGATATCAAGGGTAAATAATGTGTGGAGTTAGGGTATAAACATTAGTTAATATTCTTGCTTCTGTATTTCAATGTAATAAACTATTGCCAGATGAAAGTTGAGATATCACCATGGAATAATAAGTCTCAAATCCCAATTTCAAGAATTTGCTGGCAGCACAGTGTCATAGGCTTTCAGAGATGATAGTGGAAGAGAAAAGCTGACGGAGCTAGAAACAGGAATGAAACCTATGGACTATTCCTGGATAGAGAAGACTCTGAATGGGAAAATGGATGGAAGATACATAATTACTGAAGGAAAAAAAAAACCACAATAAAGATTTTGTCAAATGTATAGCAAGTAAAGGTCGCATTCATGTCAATTCATGTCATATACTCTCTCTCGTGAGAATCACAAATAATGCTTTTGGCTGAGTCACAAAGTAAGTAAAACCCAAAGCTCGTGTGCCCCATTCTCTGACATTATTTCAAACTTAGTTAGCAAGCTGTTGCCCAGATTTTTGTTAAAGGTTATTCATTGATTCTCTAGTCTATGTATATTTTATTTTCACAATTTCTAAAATTTCATTGTTCACTGAAACTGCCTCAAATTGCCAGAATAAGCAAAACATGTCCATTAAGATAATAAATGTCCAACAAGCTTCCTGTCTGCAGAGATGATTAATGACTTAACAAGTTAAAATATCCCCAGAAATGACTTTTCAGCTAAACCAAGTTCCCAAGTGGATTACCCTCCCGTGAGTCTACCTGTAGTGGTATAAGCTCTGAAATATAATGTTTCTATAAGAAATGTAATAGATATTTTTTTCTTTGCATCCATTTGAACAGCATTTTCAGATTTAGGGAGAACAGATTTATTTAAATTTTGATAGGTGTTTATTTTTTTTAAATTTTTGTTACATTTTATGTTTTTATTTTAACTTTATTATTAATACTACCATTATATTAATGGACAAAAATAAATTCTGTTTGCTGAGTATCTAAGCTACTCCAAGTGCTGGACCTTATTTTATTTAACCCTACAATAAATCTGTCTGGTTGATGTTTTTAAATACATTTTGCTGTGCATACCAAATAAATTAAGGTGCAGAAGTGTTAAGTGTTTTGGCCAAGGTCAGCCAGCTAGCAGTGAGCAGAGCCAGGATTCAAACACAGGGCTGCCTGACTCCAACACTGTTATATCCAATAAGCGGCACTGACCTTTGAATCTTACGTCAATCTCTAAATCAGAGTGTGTTACTTCTGATGCTGACACAATCATTCTTTTTTGTCTTTCAAGTTCCATTCTTGTACAATTTTTGCTTTACGTTTTCCTAATTTTAGGTCAAATCATGGACGTATCTGGAGCAGAAGTCATAGGGAATGCAAGGGCATTCTTGCCTTCTGCAGTCTTTTTCAGTTAAGAATCACATGGCTGACCCCGAAATAGAATTCCCCACATTAAAGCTCATTTTGATGGCTCAGTGGAAACCTATGGCCAAACAAACCAGCAGTGATCAAGACATGGACCCAAGTGCCATAAGAGGACTCAGGGTTTACTTTACTATGTTCACGAGTGCTCAGGGCTTGTTTCACTATATTCACTCAGCTTTATTGAGAATCAATCATGGGAAAGTATGCCTTATAGTGCCTTGCAGAAGAACTTGGTCTAGTAGTTCTGCTAAAGGAAGACTGAACAGTTCACCTGAGGAATTCACAGATGAGCACAATGCAATAATGTGAGAACCACCAACAACCTATGGGACTTCTAAATGATCTTGGCAATAATCATAGCTGTGGGTCTTGAATCAGTAATAATACTTCTATTTTTTTCAAAGTAAGGGGAACAAAAACTGTGTACATGTTCTACTTGTATCAAATGCAGATATTTTTCTCTTGTAAATACAGCTTTTCTTTCATGTCAACCACCTAGATGTCTCTGCTTTTATTTTCACATGTAAGTCTGTCACAGCTATTAACTGCAATGGGTTAAAGAGCTAAGCATACTCTATGACTCATGAGTTTAGGACCACGTTGTGGTAGATCATGTAGCAATATTTCAGTCAGTTGGCTATGTTTACTTTATGTAAGAATACAGAGGAAATAAGCCATGCACAATAAATTTATTTCTCACACACAGACGAATCAATATATTTGCCTTTGAAACCACACTAATTATTCACACAGTTTAGCAAATATTCAAAATACGACAGCAGTAAAAACTAATGCAATAAAAATAATTTTCACACTTTTTTTTGTGAGAATTGTTCTTTCAATTCCCTTTCTAAGTGTTTATAGTTTGTAGAAACTGTTTAATCACTAACAAATTGTATTTAGAGTAGTATATTTTCTATTTCTTCATATTATATCATGGGCAAATAATAATCCAAGAATGTGTTGTTGAAAAGCAAAGGAAGCAACTTGAAGTTTGTTTACAAGTTTCCAATTTGCAAAAAGGAAATTTCAGGCTGTGGCTCAGCTTCAGAAAAGAAGTCAGGCCCAGATTGAGAGGCCAAACTCATATTGGGAAGGGCTAATGATTGGAGTAGTGGATTGCTTGGCCTTAATTTGAATCTTAGCGACAGTTTAAAGAGCAGACATAATTAAAGCAAGCCATCAAGCAGGAGAAATATGCTTCTTGGCTAAGTCTACATTAACACATTTACATTTGACTGCCAGTGAATGTGGATAGAAAATGGAGGAGGCAAAGCTCAGGGTAAATCATGTCACAAACACTGGTAGAGACATCCAGTTCCATTCACTCAATTAGTTGAAGAAATAAAAGCCATCTTTTTTTTTTATGCATGAGCAGAGGAAAAAAGTCACTTTACCCTGTTTTTATGTGAATAGCAATCATAGATATTTAAGTTTGTCCTAGAAAAAACAAACAAACCAACAAAAAAGCAAATCCTCATGACTTCACCTTGTTAAACTGTTTTTCCTAAGGCGTGCCTTTCATAATGATGGTTGTCCAAAAATTATGCAGTCTTAGTCAACAGAATATACTCTGCAGAACTAGGAAAGAGTAGCATTCAAGAGTTCCACTTAATTTTTAATATGTCCAAGTTTTAAAAACCATTTATTAAATAAAATATATTATATCTTCCTACCTAGAAAAGCAACCTTTTAAAACCACCCAAAAAACCAGATTGGAATTTTGAATTCTCAGATGTCTGGTTGCATGCTGGGAAGTCAACAGGCTCAGGATCTAGGTCCTGAGCTGTGAAGCTTGTGGAAAGTTATTTTCTAAATCTGCTCCAATTTTCCAACATGACTCCAAGAATGTGAAGATCAAAACGTAACAGATTATGCTCTACTTCGGAAAGAAAAGAAGTGTATACATATTTTGGAAAGATATCTATCCAAAATCGTTTTAGCACTCAAAAGAGTAATTTTTATTTGTCTGTAAATGCACTTAGAAGAATAAGCTCATTCCTAAGTAACCAGATAAATGTGAATTAACTGGACTTAACAAGAGTTGGGCTAATAGCAAACATACATTAGATAATTCCTTGGCTTTTACATGTTATCTCATTGCCACATGAAAATATTGGTTACGTTTTGTGGCACGCACAGTCACAGCTTGGTGACTGTGACTTGGTGAGGCTAAGCGGCTTTTGTTTCTACAAGTAGCTTTCTTTATAGAAAATGTGAAACCCATGTTTTTTGTTGTTTAATTTTTAAATATTTTCGATTGCCTTTATTTATTTATTCTTTCTTTCTTTCTTTCTTTTTTTTTTTTTTTTGAAATTGAGTCTTGCTCTGTTAACAGGCTGGAGTGCAGTGGTGTGATCTGGGCTCACTGCAACCACTGCTTCCTGGGATCAAGTGATTCTCCTGCCTCAGCCTCCCAAGTAGCTATGACTATAGGCACACACAAGCATGCTCACCTAATTTTTGTATTTTAAGTAGAGACAGGGTTTTACCATGTTGGCCAGTAGGGTCTCCATCTCTTGACCTTGTGATCTGCCCATGTATGCCTCCTAAAGTGCTGGGATTACAGGCCTGAGCCACAGCACTTGGCCAATTCATTTATTCTTTAATTCACTCTTTCATCACCTATTATTTACCAGGAACTCTTTCAGGTATGAGATCTGCGCATATGAAAAAGATAAATTTTTGCCTTCAAAGGACTTATGATATTATTTGACCTACTCAGGATTAAATATTTACATTTGGTAATACTTAAATGCTATGAAAATGTCTAAGCACTTTCTCAAGAAAAAATGAGTTACAATAGTTTGCAGAGATTTTATAAATGCAAGGCACAATTTGAAGAGTTCAGCTTTATATATGGGAAAGCAACATTCTCAAGCAGGCCAACAGCTTCAATTGGGTTAATACTATTACAAATTATTAAGCCTGCCTTCCTCTTATGAGTAACTAATTTGTATTGAGTGCTCACTATAAGCAATTCTAATTTTCAAGTTCATTATCTTATTTATTTTCTCATTAGAACTGCATAGGCTCAAAAGCTTCCATCCCTTCTCACAGGAAAGTATCATCTGAGACTAGCAGCTTTGGAAGAATCTCACAGCTCTTTAAATGCTAATTCCTGCCTAGAAAAAAAAAAAGTTTAATTCTATGTTCTGTACAGTGTGTAACTCCATGATGGTGCTCAATAAATGTTAAATACCAATAATAACTATGATGGTAATCAGAATTTCTTTTCATGTAAACTAGTTTGTCTCAACCTTGTTTTTACCCTATGTCCCCTAGTAATTGTCTTGCATTTTCCCTGCTGTTCTTGTCTTTTAAATTACATCCTACTGACATGACTCTTAAAGCATCTTGAAGCAAATGAAAGAAAGGCTTAATGCTTTCTGCACAAAAGAAGCAGCAGTACAAAGATGCCTAGCAGTCAGAAGAATAAACTCAAAGAAATGGGCAGGATCTTGCTTTCATTCCTCATAAATGGAAAATGGAAGATGGGGGAGAGTGAGAGTACAAAGGAGGAAGGAAAGAGGAATTTGCTTGCATAGCAAGCATGATGAGAAGATGAACGCAATTTTCTTTGTTTTAATTTTATTGGGGAGAGTTGGTACATTATATAATTCACAGCCACAACATAAGGCATTTACTTAGGGTTGGGTAAGAATTAAGAAGATGTGCATATAAATGTCATTTGTTGACAGGTATTGAGCATCTATCTCACAGGAAACACATGTGTGGCCCAGTAAAGAAATAGAAAGCTCACCCCATCTCCATCCTTAGAGTTGCAGATTGGAAAATAAGACATTTTCAGAAACCTATGGCTGGTTGTAGGGCTTTCTCCATAGCACCCTGGGTTTCAAAAGACAGGTAGACTTAAGGATACTGAAGTAACGTGAACTGTCAAAGCATCATCAAGACCATCTTAACCTAATGGTTAGTAGCAATAGCTTTGGGACAGTATAGCCTACCATATGCACTACTTAGGTTACAATAGAGATGCTATAATTAAATATGAAAATAAAGAACATATATTGACAGCCTCTTACACGCACTTTTGCTTCTGCTGCTTCATATGATCAGGTGGCCAACTCTGTAAGGAAGCATTCCCTTCACCATTTTCCAGTTGCAGAAACCATCTAATATAGAATTAACATTTCTAAAGGCGTAAGTAGCCAAGCCAGGAGTTCTACTTGGGTCTATTGGACTCCCTATGCAGTGTCCCTCTTATTAACAAGTGCTAGTGAACGATTTGAGAAGAAAAGGAGACAAGGTTAAAAACTTGAGTTCATATTATTTTGGCCGTATTATTTTGGCCTCTCACTTGATAGGAGTGAGATTTGCAATATGTGCTCCTGAAGAAGTTGTGTGGTAGGGATGAGAGGGAATGGTGGGCCTTGGTAGGAAGTAGGAAACTTACGTTTAATGCCTGCAAATGTTATCTTCTCCTTGGCCAACCATAATACAATTTCTGTAGCTTTATCACTAAGGGGGTGAGGTCAACAAAAATGAACAGAGAAGTACAAAATTATCAGCATGAAGTGATCTAAAGCACAGCACAGGACCAGTTTTCAGTAGGTGAAGAGCATTCTCTGTAGAGCAACACTTCAATATGGAGTGGTCAAGCCATCTGCCCTCATCTGACCTGAGGAATGTCTGTATATCTGCTCTTTTTTTGTTGTTTAATTGCTGATCATTGATTAGGAGAAACAACCATCTTCATCCACTTGGAAACTTACACTTTTACTCATCCTATCATCACTGTCTGAAATACCTCTTTTTTAAACACTTTTCCTGGTGAAATTATGGTTATTCTTCAAGTTGATCCTTCCCTAGTCTTCACTCTCCCAGCAAAATTAATCATTTCATTAAGTATTTTATTTATTCTCCATTATAAATAGATTCTTTGTTAGATAATCTAACAGAGTTTGTAAAAACTATTTCCTTCACAATACTTTGAGCAATTGAAGATATTCAAATCGTGTTTACATCCCGAGCTTTGGGCATTCTGCCTACCTGGTACATAGCAGATATTCAAAATAGAAATTTTAAAAAGTGAATAAAATTTCCATTGTAGTTAACTCTGGTTAAGTAGTCATCGAGGCCCATTTATGAACAAAGGGCATGTGTTGGTCCAGCTGGAATGAATACTCTTTTATCTTACTGTATTTTATTATATTTCATTTGTTACTTCCTTGAGGATTAGTATTTAAATTTAAAAATGGTTTCATATCCAAAGGTCAAACATTGGGAAAAAATTATTTAGGACCTTCTAAGCCATGGAAAGAAATCTCTGAATAAAGTTATATAGTCTTCTAAAGTCAGTATATAATGCTAAGCCCATTAATACATTCTTTAAACCAATATTTAATAAGTTTCAATATTGTACATAAGGAACCTATCACTGCACAGTTACAGACCCTGCCTTCAGAAAGTTTATAATTCAGTGGGAAACATGAACATATTAAAACTTACAACAATAGTTACTAATTACAAATGTTAAAAATGTAATTGTTGTAAGTTCTGTAGGAAACACATGGGTTGCCATCTAAGTAAATGATAGGAGGAACTCATCTTCTTTGGTGAAAGGGGAACTTAATAAATAACATGAGACAAAATCATGGAAATAAATTAAGAAATTACTGCAGTAGTCTAGGAAAAGATAATGTTAACTTGGGCTACAGCTATGACAGCGAGGATGGGCCGTGTGGTGGGTACATGAGATACATATTTCAAAATCAGAATCTGTAAGACTTTTTAATTATATAGGGAAGAATGATGAAAGAAAGAGATAGCAATGCTGCCTCTCAGTGAATGATGATAACATTTACTAAGATAAAAAACTGTGAAAGGGGACAGTAGATGGAGGCGGAGTGTACAAGGGTGAGAAATTCAATTTTGGGCATGTTTACATTAAGACCTTCTAGCCATGGAGAGAAAGAGTGTTTATATGAGTGAAAAAAATGGAAATAAAATGATGTAAATAAGATTTTTATCAGCCTTTGAATAAACTTTTAAAACAATATTCTCTACTATTCTTTAGAAGACTGAGTCCAGTGGACTAATGTCATGCAAGGCTTTCCCAAAATTTTGAATACCTCACGCATTTTAATAGGTTTCTATATTTTGAATTCCACCTCCTTAAGTTAAAATTTTAAGAAAAAGTCTTTCCCAGCCTCCTTTATAGATAGAGTACAGACATGTGCCTTAAATTCCATCAATCAGATGCATCTCTTGAGACTTTGATTTGGAACTGAGCTCCTGAGAGCAGGAAACCGGGCATCGATTTCTGTTGTGTGATGGCATTGTTTTGAAGTCGATGGTGGCAGCAGCAACCAAATCAGGCCAGTTCAGAAATGAGTTTCTGTTATTGCTCCTAAATACTTACAGCCTGTTTCTCCAGTTCTCCCAGTGATCAGTGATTCTGCGAACCATGTAATGTTCCCTAGTAACTTCTATTCTGTTTAAAGAAGAAAAATTATTGCCTCAACTAAAACAATTCAGTCTGATTAATATATAGGGTGATGATTAATACACTATTTAACATATAGAAAAATATGTATTCTTCAGAACATAAAACTATCACACAGAGATGCTTTTAAGAAAATAATAATTTTAACTTAATAATTAACTTCATAGAATTTAAAGGACTACCAAAAAAAGGAAATAAACTTCAAAAAATGCAGGAAATAAATAGAGAAGTTAATCCTAATAAGTCTATTTATAGTTCATGTCTAGGAGACAGGAAAGAAAAATGGAAAGATATATGTATATAATTCTAAGTTAACAGATGGAAAATTATTACATAACACAAACACTCACACTAGGTTTTCAAATTTTCAATTTATATCGAATCCAGGAAATGGCTGCTGTAGCAAAGCCAACATGTAAAATGTGTGAATGGAATTTGATATGTTGCAATTGATATGCATAAATTAACACATTTTCCAATAGGTGTACTTACCTAAAAACAAAAAATTGGCCTTGCCCAAACTATCATTAAGAACAAAAAACATAAGAAACTATTGAAAATCTAAATGTTCTTATTCCATCTAATTCTTCCCAGCTACACACAATGCTCAGCCAGCCACCTGAAGTCTGCACAAAAATGACATGCCAGTCTAACAAAATCTTAGGAATTTTCACCAAACCAGCGAATTGTGTTGGAAATAATATTTTGCTGTCTTAAAACTAGATGCAGATTATCTTCAGGAGAACTAATGTTTATTTGTTGCAATCTACTTGTCCAACCTTGCATTAGGCAATTTATTCACAGTATCTTACAGATGAAGAGATGAGGTTTAGAGAAAATTACTATCACATGACTAATAAAAGGAGAAATATTTAGATTCAAACAACTAGATTTAAAGCCCTACTGTCTCTATTGTATCCCAGTATCTCTGTCAAGATGTGAAAGTGTCAAGTGGTAGTCTGTGGCTCCTGCTAGCTAATATACTTCTAACCAGTTCTTGCCCACCAAGAGTGCCCTCTTCCTCTGAAAACTGAACAAGAAGAGCTTAGTTCCATGGTTAATTTTTCCAGCTGTGGTTTGCCCCTCATGCTTTAGTACTGCCAGGACTGAGCCTGTCTTTAGCCTTTGGTGATTGTTCTCAGAATGATCTCCCGAATCAATCTGAGTTCTCTACCTCACACTTCTAAGTATGTCCTTTCTGTATTTTTCGTGTATGTTTCCTATCTACTGCATTCAATCTAGATCCCCTTTACGTACTGTCATAGACGTGAAGTTAGATTTTTCACTCTTGTCTATTTAAATTTTGGGGGGAAAAGGAGAGTTCTTGATTTGACCTTGATGTTTTCCATTTACCGTCAACAATTTCCTTTCACTTGGACCAATTCTTCCAAAATGCCAACACTGTGGGGCTAGAACTCCCTTAGTACTCTATTCTAAAATAGCAGGTATTGAACAATTTTGTGACTGTATGTATTCATACATATTTACACAGGTTACAAGTAATATAATAATGTCTATTAAATGAAAGGATTCCCAATGTGATTATGGCATAATCAAGTGACATTTATATTACTTTACCTATTACAAAGCACTTTCACATTTATTGTCCATTGTTCATTGTTAGGTAGTGAATATGTGTATTATTCTGTTGTTACAGAAAAGCAAAGATTCAAAATATTAAATGACTTCCCTAATGGCACAGAGTTAATTGCAGAGTTAATAGATTAATCTGGGTCTCAAACTTGAGTTTCTTGATCCCAAACTTTATCTTTCTTGAAAGTAATCAGCACATATGACAAGTATATCTGCCAGTGAAATTCACTCAAATGTATTAGTGAAACATTCAGTTCCTGATAAGTCAGCTTTAATGAGTTTTACAAAACAGATATAAAGAGCAGAAAAATATTTCAGCATAGGTATAAAGTTCTTAATTCTTCTCCGAAGCACAAGTCAACAATATCAGTGCTTTTGAAAAGCTCTAAATGTATCGTGGTGGTTGTGGGGCCAGTTTTTCCTAACTGGCAATTACATATGATTGAAGCTCAATTATTCACAGACATAGGGGACTAGAAATATTTATATGAATATGTGCAGGTCTAACATATCTATCTCACTGACATGAAATAATGTATTCATTTCTTTCTTCAATAGAATTCAAATTTCCAAATTAATTCCTGAAGAAGTTTATAGTATAGAGTGTAACTAATAGGATAGGGCTGTAATAGAACTGAATGTGGGGTTATGAAAATAGCTATTAATAGAGTTCAGAGAAAGGAAGACATTGCTGTGAACTGGAGTAGAAACCAGAAAACTACAGCATCAAATCTGGCCCACGATATGTTTTTCTATATAACATTTTTTGAACATAGCTACACTCATCTGCTTACTTATTTTCTATGGACTCTTTCGTGCTAGAAGGACAGAGTTGAATAGTTGCAACAGAGACTTGTTTTGAGCCCCAAAGTCTTACCTTTATTCTGTGATCCTTTCCAGATTAAGTTTGCTGACTATTGTTGTGTAGTAATTGCAGAAGATTTTATGGGGGTGGAAGAGTCACGCCTAGGTTATTGAGACGGATGTAGAAAGGGTTGAAATGAGGCAATTCAGGCAGAGGACTGGAAAGGGCAGAGGCACATCAGTAGGCTGTGACTGAGGATGATCAAAAGACAGTAAAAAGTATTCATTGGCACAAATGGGGGTCTGATGATAAGAACTGAGGGTATGTAAATGTGTACAGGTAGATTGATACAATTTGGAAGCCTTGTATGCCAAGCTAATTAATTTCACTTTTTCTTGAAGGAGTTCATTGGCAAACCACTAAAGGTGTAACCCAGTTAAATTCCAGTGTTCTTGTAGCCCAGTTCTGAATAGAGAATATTCAAAGAAGATAGTCCAGAAACAAACAAAATTTTTAAATTTAAATTAAAGGAAATCTATTTTTAAATATGTTTCTAAGGGCATTAAAGGGGACACCTTTTGCAATAAAATCAACCTTTCAAATCGCCTTTTCATTTTTCACCTATTTTCTTACCTTCCTTACTTTCTCCCTATCCCTATCCTTTCACCTTCTATTTTTCCACACCAACCCATACAACACTTGATATTATCTTCCCCACACTTCCCTGATTTCCTTGCCCTGCCCTTCATCCTTCCTTCTTTTTTCTGTTCACTCTCCTCCATTAATATATTATCTCTGCTTTATACAATCTTGCATGCCCTAGAAAAGATTAAACTCTCTCTATAGTAGGGGCTCATGATCTTTTTTATACCACTGAATAGACAGTCCGGTGAAGGTGAAGCCTATGGACCTTTGCTCAAAACAATGCTTCTTTTTTTGGTTGTTGGTTTTTTTTTGTTGTTGTTGTTGTTTTCATAGTTTTACTCTGTCACCCAGGCTGGAATACAGTGGCACAATCTCAGCTCACTGCAACCTCTGCCTCCCAGGTTCAAGTGACTGTCATGCCTCAGCCTCCTCAGTAGCTGGAATTATAGACACACACCACCATGCCCAGCTAGTTTTTGTATTTTTAGTAGATACGGGGTTTTGCCACGTTGGCCAGGCAGGTCTCAAACCCCTGACCTCAAGTGATGCACCCACCTCGGCCTCCCAAAGTGCCCAAAGTGGGATTACAGGCATGAGCTACTGTGCCAAGCCAGAGTAATGTTTCTAAATACCTAAAATAAAATACGCATTAGACCACAAAGGAAACTAAATATATTAATATATAGTTATCAAAATGTTAAAAACAAAATGACATCATAGCAATATAGGTTCATTATTAATATATTGAGTAACAAACTCTAGTGATAGGATTAATAACTACTATAACTACAAAGTCATGATTAGTAGAAATAATATGTGGGGATGCCTGTAATAATCAGAATATATGTGAATATCTATTACTTGTTTTGATTTTTTTCATTAGGAATAGATGAGTTTGCCTGGCAGTAGTGAATATCTATGATTTTTGCTGGTGAAAAGCCCCAGGAATTATTAATATTACTGTGATTTGTTGCTACTTATATTTATAATTGAAAATGTTTAATTTTAATTAGAGGTCAGTGAAATCAGTGATGGAGTTTTTTGTTTTTGTTTTTGTTTTTTTTTACCTTCTCTGTTAAATCTAGGTTAAAAACTCTTTAGAGAGTGGAGAAAGAGGAGAAGCTAAACAAGCAAAGGCAAAAATGTTTTTAATAGGTATGGGAAATGGGGTAAGGCTAGGAACTCTCACATGGGAATAACTTTTTAACCATTAAAATTTCTAAGTAGAAGAGTAAAATGATGACAATGCGGCTTTATTTTGTATACTGACAGCAGCATAAAAATTACTGAGAAAAGCAGACAGAAATAAAGAAGGCAAAAAAGCTTTTGCAATAGTCAATGTATGAGGTAAACTACATTGGTTGCATTAAGTTTGGGGAAAAAACAGAAATTACTTGAATTTATTAAGTATTTTGTTTGATTAGCTGACATCCTTAAATCAGGAGTAGATTATGATTAAGCAAATATTCCAAAGAGTATTGAATATTTTGTTACACAAAACAGTTGATTCCTTTAACTCTTCTATGGACACACATACAGAGAATACACAACTAAAGAAACTAGCAAAGTTGTTAGAAATCTAGTGCACTGATACTATTCAAAAGGAGATTGCTAGAAAATTCTTTTGAAATATAGGCATTTTGAACAACGGTTTGTCTGCATATTATTGAATAAGTATTGGAGTTGAAGTTCCCACTCTGTCATTTGTTAACTGTGTAATCTTAGGCAAATTCCTCTAAAAATCAGTGTTTTCCATTTTTAAAATGAGAACAATACTAATGATATCTATCCCTACAGGGCTATACAGAGAATAACTACTTCATAAATGCAAAAGCACTAATCATGGTATTGGATACATTGTAGTTACTCAGTATGGGTTGATTGTATTTGGAAAATAAGAGTGTATTAGATCCACAGATTAAGATGCTATCATTTAAAGTTATCTTCAAATGACAGGTCTCCCATGTTCTCCTTTTCTTCTTGGATAAATTGTGTGTTTGCTGTCTGAGAAAGCAAGTTATAATTTGGCTCTCCGTAAAATTTCCTTGATCCTGAGACAATACTAAGGCTATAACACGTAAACATTCAGAGTATTAGAAAGTTGAATATCTAAATAGGGTACTTTGAAAGAATTTTGATTACATTGTATACTCCCATATTATTGCCTTGGTACAAAATAATTATACTCTTTGAACACAAGGTTTCCACCCAGCATTTCTGAAGTCCTATAGTCTCTGAAGACAGAGCTTGAAGTTACGAAATATGATTTCACATCGTTCTATGGATAACAAAAGTGAGGGTTAAAATAAGGCATTCAAGTACCATGCAAAGGCAAGCAATGGAGCACAGAAGGGGGCGGGAGGGGGTGGCTTAAACTCTACAAAATGTACTTAAAGATGTGTTCAGTTTTATCTGAAAAATAAAAAATAGTAGCTTTTACACTCGTTTTCTTGGAAAGGAAATCAGGTGCTCTTCTGCCAAGATGTAAAGAGAATATGCACAATCAGCCTTCAAGACTCTTCCAGAGGATATTTTGATAAATTAATCATTTTTAAAACTACATGTGCATTCTGCACTGAGAGAAAATGTTGGCCATGTTCCCTTGATTGGCCTGAAACCTTTTATGTGTCAGTCTTGTTTCACATTGATTTCTCTGCACATTTCCTCATTTTGGCTACATCTTTATACCTCTCAGATTTTATAGGTCATCAGCAGCTTCTTGCCATCCATTAGTTCAATTGAGAAAGACAGAATCATATAATTAAAAATTTAAGCCAAGGTGAAAAAAAATGTATGATTTGTCTTAGCCTTCTCTGGATATTAGCCTTCTTGAGCTCAGGTACTTTTCTGAGTTTGCCTGAGAGGCTTATAGACCACAGCTGGTCATTCATGTGAATCCAAAAAATCAGGTTGAATCCTGTTCTTTAATTTTGCCTATTGTCATGCCCCTCTGTTCACTGAGGCAGATGTTCTTTAAAGATTATTTTTGACTAAGACCTCGTGACTACAGGTTTGTTACCACTTTTCTGCATTCTCCTTTCCAGCTCCCATTTCAAGAGAATCAGAGAATCCTCATGTTCTTTCTACAGCCCACACACTGACATGAAAACAACACTATTTTCTTCTGCTCCAAAAAGTTTGCATAATTGCAAGAGCTGTGTGTGGGAGCTGTGTAACCATGCTGCCACAGGATGAGAGGCAAAGGCAATTTCTGTAATTCTGCTACCATTTAAAAGCACAGTGTTGTAAATTTGCTGCAACGGGATCTCAAAAAATATCTAAGACAGAGGTTGCAAATTCAAATGCATTTTGAGTCCAGGTAGCTAAAATTATTATGTAATGTTGTTATACATAAGACAACAGCTTAGAGGGGCCTCTGGTGAATTTACTGCAGTTCTTGAAATTAATTAAACAGCGTGCTAGCCTAACAAAACCTGTAATTGAGTCACATTCTGGCCATTGCACGTGCCAGCTTTGTGACCCATAACCAGTCAAACTGATCTCCTCCTATTCAGGTAACCCTTATTGAAGAATATGCTCTCTCCATCACGTCTTAGAAAACAAAGTACTGATATTATATTAATGTTAAGGAAGTTCTATGTTGCACCCAATATCCAATCCAAGGAAAGTTCCTGCAGTCTTTTTTTTTCTGAAACATTTCTCTAGATGTCATCATTTCTGTTTTCAAGACACAGTTGCAGCAAAGATTTTAATCACCTTGGATTTTAGTCTACCACTAAAACTTTCTAACTATATCTCTACCTTCAAAACTTTATGCAGCACAACCACAGAAACCATTTTCTTAAACATAGTGTGATAATACTGTTTCCTGGCCTAAAAGCCTACAGTGGACTTCAGTCATTCCTTATGCTTTCTCTACATTTTTTATCATGAAGAAGGTTCCTTATTGGCATATCCATTTTCAGTTATGCTGCTTCTTTACTCACAGTTGGATCTGTCTCGTGTTATACGAGCTTGCTTATTACCCAGACACAAGTCCAGTTTCTGAATTTGGGCCAACTTGTACTCACTCTCTTCTTTCAGGAATGTATTTCCTATTCCTTTTTCATAAAACTATGCCACTTGCTCCTGCAGCACATCACTCAAAACTCAAGATCTCAACAAAAAAACTGTAGGCAAACTACAAAGACTGATCACATAAGCCACGCAACCGTCACCTCGGCACTCCTGGACATACAGAGTTTTATCTATCATAGTTACATACTTAATTGCACTAGTTATACCATCAGAAGTACAGAATGGTGGCTAAATATGAAGAATTGAATCAGACTGGGTTCATATTTTCATTCCCTACTAGCTGTGTGGCCTTGGGCTAATTATTTAACTTTTTATTTTTACATTTTTGTCATTTGTAAAATAAAAAGGTATCATCATGAGATTCATTCATTCATTCAACAAACATTTATCAAGTATCTGCTCCATGCCTGGAACTGTTAATCATTGGTAATAATACAACAGTAAGAGTAACAAAGAAAAGTGTCTAACCTCATGAAGCTTTTGGTTTAGTGGATTGTAGGAAAAATATGGTATCTAAATGCAGTTCCTTACACAGTAAGAACTAAATAAATGTTAGCTACTAACAATATTGAGTTAAAATTGTATAGCAACTTGAGGAAAATAGTAAATGTTTTACAAAGAAAATGTAATATGGTTTTAGTGCTACCTCTGCAAGAATTTGGTGAGCATAGTACTAGACGTTGCATTTAAAGGACTTAGCATACAGCCTGGACCAAAACTAACACTTAGTAAACGGTAATTGCTGGTGTAGCTGTTGCTGTTGTTATAAATGAAAATGTTTAAAGTATTCCCTTCCCTAGCACAGCATGAGAAAGTTTAATTTGCATAGTCAGTAATGTTGTTGTTGCAAATGTCCTACGCTCCCTTAAAAAAGGAGACATCGTACTTCATTAGAAATATTAGCTCATTGGGCCAGGTGCGGTGGTTCATGCCTGTAATCCCAGCACTTTGAAAGGCCAAGGTGGGCGGGTCATTTGAGGTCAGGAGTTGGAGACCAGCTTGGCCAACATGGCGAAACCCCATCTCTAGTCAAAATACAAAAAAATTAGCTGAACATGGTGGCACACACCTTGGGAGGCTGAAGCAGGAGAATTGCTTGAACCTCGGGAGGGGCATGTTGCAATGAGCTGAGATGGTATCATTGCATTCCAGTCTGGGTGACAGAGCTAGATTCTGTCTCAAAAACCAAAACAAAACAAAACAAAAACTAACTCATAGGATTCTCCACTGATGCCATGTTTGTTGCTGTTCCTATCCCTGTAGCCACTTTTTAAACTTAATCATGTAATGAGAAAAATGTGAATTTTTTTAAGAGCCACTTTGTGCATGTCGGTGATTGTGCATCTGTGGCACAATACATCTTCCCTAAACCCAGTGTGACAGAAACTATTGAGCAAAGTGCTGCATGCCCAGAAACAGAGAAGGAGCAAGTTCAAGAGAATGTGTTCCAGAGATCCAAGGAACACTATTTATTGGCAATTTTGTCTAGATCTGATTTGCTTAAATCTGAATCACAAGACAGCCTTGATATCAAGTAATTACTTCGTTTTAGATCAAAGTTTCTAAGGAAAATAGTCTTGACTTTGAACTACATAGTTGTTCCCTTTTAGGGAACTTGTTTTACAGATAAGTAGCCTCAAGGCAAAGGTAAGATGAGAGACAAATTGTTCATTGATGGAGAAAGATGTCTTGCAAGTAGTCTCCTTTAAGGCCTTTATGCCTTTATGAAAGGAGTTCTACATCTTGGGAACTAAACTGACTGAACATACCTCTGAGATTAAACACTGAAGTTGTCAAAAAAGCCTTCTCTAAACTATTTTAAGAAGACCTTGGGTATCACCTAACTCATTCCCTTTCTGATTCATTTGACTTAGCTGTCACTCATACCACATAGAAAGAACCTGAAATATTCCCTCATTTACTTCTTACAAAAGCCCTATTTTACTAATAAAGTAAATGAAATTTAGTACTATTGAAGACACTTCTCAAGATTACCTACCTGGCAAGTTGGCAAAGCCATAATGCAAACCCTGCTCTGTTGAGCCGGTGCTTCATTCTTGTTGCTTATTATGATTTGGGGATTGGTTTACTAGTATGCATGTAGGGGACTTCCACCATCACTGCTAACTCACTGGAGTTTCAAGGTTCCATGCTCCCTTGCTTGGGCATAAGAGTGTCACAGGAGCATGTCCTGATGGTGTTCATATCGAATAAGTCAGATGAGGATGGAGCAAAAGCTCAGGGTTCTAATGACCTTGACCTCTATTGCATGTCACTGGTGATGGTAGCGGCTGTTGACACAGGGAAGAGTGAACCAAGGGGAAGCTAACTTGCACTGGGCTCTTGAATGAAGTATTGGATGATATTGACTCAAATGATATTTGAACAGTCTGCAAAGATGACTCAGCTCATACAGAACTCCCAGGTGCTTTTTTCTGCCCATATGGCCCTTTTAAGTCTGGTGACACTCTAGACCATTGCTATTCTAAGTGTGCAGTTTTGTTACCACCTGGGAGCTTGAAAGAAATGCAAAATATTGGGCTCCAATCCAGGCCTCCTGAATCAGTGTTTGCATTTTAATCAGATTCCCAGGTGATTGATATGCACATTAGATTTGAGCAGCACTCCAGTGTGTTGCTTCTACAGAAGAAATCTTTCTGAGGTCGCCTATGGTCTCATCTGTATAGGGCTCCTGACAAACTCTCAATCTAGCTGCTGTTCTGGGAATGTACCTAGTAAACAGAACCCAGGTTTCCTCTCCTTGGGAAACAGCAATCCTTCTATTCCCAGTAACTGCCCCCATCTCCTCTTTCCAGCTCATTGGGATTTTTCTTTTTCTACTCTGTGTGGACCCTAGCCTCTTTCTAATGTTCATCCTAAACATTTTCTCCATTTTTGCTTAGGTTCACTAAGAACTTAAATGCTTTTGGAATGAAAGAACCTGAGAGATTCGTAAACTACCTCTGATTTCTACGTTGCCTCAACCTTGAGCTAAAGCATTTAAAAAGAACTAATCTCCTACTTGAATTAGAAAAAGGAAAGAAGTAAATGGGGACATGATTAATTTATCAAGGAAGTATTCAACCACACTTACATATGATACCTGTGTTGGAAGCATATTCTCAGCAGCATATTTCTGTTTATGTCACTGCAGTTTGTACATTTCTATAAATAAAGGCCTGTATCTTTCTACCTTGTGTTCACATAGATGTTAGAAACATATCTGGATAATTCTGATTAACTTAAAATGCCTCTGGCTCTGAGATCACTCAGCTCGGAAATGAGCACATTTCCTTACACTTTGAGCTTATGGGGAGGCTGTCCAGTCTAGAGAATAGCTGTGCTGATACCCAACTCTGTTACTTCCCGGATGGGTGGCTCAGGACAAGATTCTGAACCTCTCTGTGAATGAGCATAATAATATTATACCTAACTGAGAGAGATTTTGTTTGTTTGTTTTAGAGACAGGATCTCACTCTGTCAGTGAGGCTGGAATGCAATGGCACAATCATAGCTCACTGCAGCGTCAAAATTCCTGGGATCAAGAGACTGTCCTGCCTCAACCTCCTAAGTAGCTGGAACTACAGGCATGTGCCACCACACCCAGCTAATTTTTTGTCTTTTTTTGTTTGTTCGGTTTTCGTTTTTGTTTTCTTTCTTATTAGAGACAAGGTCTCTTTGTTGCCCAGACACTGGTCTTGAACTCTTTAGTTCAAGCGATCCTTCCACCCAAAGTGCTGGGATTACAGGTGTGAGCTACTGCACCCAGCCTTCAGAGAATTTTCATGTAAATGTGACTACGGTATCAGTCATATGGCATACCTGATAAAGTTGAGCTTCTGTTATAATTTCTGAATTACTACTCATTAAATGTTGATTTTCAGCCATAGCAACTGAAATACTATGAATACTAATCTACACTTTTAGTTTTGAAAATTATTAAATAAAAATTTTACTTGGGACCATCATCATAATACTATGTTTAGTAAGCATAAACTGCGTGTCACATTCTCATACATTATCATGCATATTCCTCACAATCCTTGGGAGATCGTTTCTATGTTTATCTTCCTTTATCACCTAATCAGGGAACTTATTTCCTCTTTTCCTGGGCACATAACTGGAGACTAGATGGGCAGCCACCTTTGCACGTGGATGTGGCCACGTAACTGAATAGAGTAGAACATGTGAAGAAAATGGATTTTTGCTACCATGAGAGCTGGACCATTAACACTCAGCCCGTACCATCCTATGTTCTTTCCTTTCATGGAGAAACCTGAGAATTATATGGCAAAGATGGAGGAGCTACAAGTCAGGTAGAGCCACCCAGTGAAACAGGAACAACCATTTTGAGCTTTATTTAAGTGAGAAATAAATCCCTATTGTGTTAAGTTTCTGGCATGTATTTGTTACAGTAGCCAATCTGACCTTAATTCACTTAAGAGGTTAAGTAGCTTACCTGAAGATACACAGCTTATAATTGGGGACGCTAGTCCTGTCGATCACTAAAGCTTATTGGCATCAAGCTTCACTTGTGAGAACACCAAAGTGGCTCAGGTAGCCACCGGCCAAGTTATGCAGAGTGAGAAACATGAGAAGGGAGGAGGCTGGGATCTAAAAACACTTGAACTGGATTGTTTTAGGAAGCAAGCGCATGAATCAACCAATGTATAAGCCCTGAGAGTTTCCCACAGCTGTCATCACATCATTTTGGGCAATGCCAGTTTATTAGGAAAGCAATTTTGCCTCAAGGTCTTGTCATTGATTTTTCTGAAGCCTGTTGTCAGTTTTACTTCTCTCTCTATGGCAGTATTGAAACAGTGACTTGTATGTTTGGAGCCTCTAATGAGGTGGTAATGGTCTTATAAACTCCCTGCAGAACTCTCACACCTCTAACTGAGAATCAGGCTTGAGAGTGTAAAGCCCAGAAACTATTCTCAAGATGCATGCTTATGATGGCAAATGTTCTCTCAGAAGGCTCATGGGGCATCACTCTCTCCACCAAAGACTTATAGAACTAGGGCAGGCCTAACTCCACTTGGTTGAACAGAAGCTCTATATCCAAACAGAAAAACAACACCTATATTAACAACAACAAACATTTGCATGGCACATTACTAAAAACAAAGCACTTGGAAATATATCGTTTCAGTGCTCCTGAAATATAGGCATTGATATCATCTCTATGTTGTTGATGAGATTCCTAAGAACTGATGAAGTTAAGTGACATTAATAGAGCAGAATAAAATGACGTATAAACATTGTCCTCAACTCCAAATCCATCATAAAGCTATTGAAGCTCTGTGTGTCTAAATTCTCAAAGATTCTAGTCAGTTCACAGTAATACACATCAATGGGGCTGACTGTCACACTTTCAAAGAATGGAAGCTGACCTATAAACCTACAGCTTATGAGTAGGGGTCTGTCCAGGCATCATCTCTGCCTGGTACACTCAGGAGCATTGTCCTCTTTCTGCCTCTGCCAGACTCAGGGGCCCTTCAGACCTGCCAGTCTGGCACAATCATAGCTCACTGCAGCCTCAAACTCCTCTGCTTTGTCTTAATTACTTGGGTATGTATGAGACAAGCAGTCAATACGGCTTGTGTAATTAATTTTTCTAGCTGTAAAGTCAGAAACAGAACTCTCCCAGGCTCTGAGTTTCTCTCTTCTGCTCAGGCCTCAACCTGACTAAAACTAACTGAAAGAACCCTGGCAGAGGGCAAGATGGTTTTCTCTGCTCTGCAACCCTCCCACAAGGCATATCCCAGGAATATTTACACATGCAAAGGGAAGCATCAGGTTTGTTATTTTCAAAAGGCTCGTTACCACCAGTTTCATCTCCTCAAAACCGAACTGTGAATCTGTCTTCCCACCTTACAACAGTACATGGTTAAAAAAAAATCCAAAGATGGGCTAAAAATACCTGAGCCAAATGCAGTGCTTCTATGAGAAGGCTGAGCACACCGGTGACATCCACGGTGAAGACAGTGCCAACATTGTATGCTGCAAGTCGCATCCCGATAAGTTAATTGCCCTAATTGAACATTAAGTGCAGGGGAGGAAAAGGGTATGCTAATGCATGAGACTTTACTTTTTCACACATAAAATAAAACCGCAAATAGAGATTTAACATCTTAGAAAACTTATGCAAAGATTACTTTAAAGGAGAAAAAGAATTGCTCAGATTTGCAGATGAGGATGTCTCATGAATAAAAAATAGTCATGTTTCACAGGTTTTAAAAGAAACAAAAGGACAATTGAGCATAGTTCTATATCCTTCCCCTTCAGCATACTAGAAAACAGTAAGTGTCCTAAAATCAGGAAGACCTAAGTTATAAATCCCACTACCCCACTTACTGATTATGTGCCAGTTGCCAAGTTTATTAACTTCTCAGTCGTGGTTTCCACATATGTAACATAGAGAATAATGCCTATTTATCTCCAGCTGTTTTGAAAATGAAATGAAGCAAAATAAACACACACATACACACACAGAGCCTGGAGTCATACCTAGCACATTACAGGTGTTTGACAAATGTTAGTTCCTCCTTCACTCTGCATTGCAGTGGAGAAAATCAAGAAATGGGTAGAATAAAGGAAAAGAAAATAGACAATAGAATGTAGGCTAGAAGAGCATTGCAAAAACCTGTCCAAAGACTGGTCAAAATATTGGTAGAGGAAACAGAAAAAAATTCCTGCTCCTCAAAGCTTCTTCAAATGAAAACATAATAGAATCCATGCTTTTTTTCATTAGTTGAATTCCAGGCCCCCCTTAGGTGACCTCAAGTTACAACTAAAGGCAGGAAAAGAACCAGTAATGATAAAACAGGTAATGTTGATTTGCTAGACCAAATATATGCTTATGTTTATTTGGAAAAATTAGTGTGTATGTGTGTGTTTTTATGTGTGTGTATATATATATGTACATATAATATGTGTGTGAGCATGTGTGTATATACATATATACTAATATATGTAAAATACCATTTAAATCACTGAAGAATTAATTATAATAGAAACATTAAAAATAAGACCAGTGGGAAAAATTAAATTCTTACTTCAATTGCTGCCTTAGAAAGCCACATCTTGTCTCACTATTTTGAGTTTTCACAAGTATGTGCTCCAGGCAGGATCTGCCAGGTCTAGGACATGCAGAGGAAGCAAGCTCAAGGGCTCTGCATACCTAAGTAGGAAACTGGAGGTCCATGGGGCATTGCTGAAGGATAAGGAAGGACCTGTGCAGAGACTACAAAGAGGAGAGAGGGGAAGAGACAATGTAAAGTCTGTAAAGAACTCAATGGTCAGAGAAATTTTTCTGGTGCTGATGTTGGCTGAGGGATTCTTAAATGTGGGATGTCAATAGTACATGTTAAACTGTACACTGGGGCTGCATAGTAATCTTCCTTCATTGCCTCGAACCTTTAGAAAAATTCTATTCCACCCATTTTCTTCGGATAGCAGGTGCTATATTGAAAGAAAGAGGACCGAGGTCCATTTTACAACTGGTTTTCTTCTCAATTTTTTTTAAAAGGGCAGTCCAAGCAAAGATGCAGGAAGGAACAAAAACATCCCAACAAGTAAGAAACTGGAGCAAGAGTTCACCAGGAGAAAAAAAAGAGTACCCTGAGAATTGAATTCTTGCTAATTATGGGCTAGGAGCTTGCGTCAGGGCTCCCTAACACCATCCCTAGATTCAATGTTTTGCTGCAAGGGTTCACAGGACTTAGCATATAATTCTACTCAGAGCTATCATTTATTGCAGTTAAAAGATAGAAAGCAAAATCAGCAAAGAAAAAGGAACATGAGGCAAAGTCCAAAGGAAACAAAGCTCCCAAGAGACCTCTCCCAGTGGAATCACACAGAATGTATTTAATTCCTCCAGCAACAAGTCGTGACAACATGTGTGTACCAGAGAAGCTCATTAGAGACTCAGTGTTCATGGTTTTTATTGGGGTTTGGCCATATGGTCACCCTGTGCTTAGCACACATTGAAATTCCAGATTTTCAGAAGGAAAGTAGGTGTTCAACATAAACTACATTGTTTGCACAGTTTAGACATAGTGAGTCATTCTTAACATGAAATGTTGGGACGCTTCCTGGAATCCAAGTTACCAGATGCCAGTCAAGAGCCAACCTTGCAAGCAGACTTTCTAAGGACGGCAGACTCAGACCAGCTGTGCTAACTCTTTTCTGCATGTAGCTCAAGACAGTTTTTGAAATACTTTGAGAGAAGTATGACCCTCAAATCCTGGAGGACTAAAGATGCCAAGTGTCTGACATTTGGATTACACAAATATTTTATAGAACTTTATACTATAATAGGCACTTTTATTTGTACATTAATTATTAATTTTACCTTTGCAACAATGCTGAGGAGTAAGTAGTAGTATTTCACAGATAGGGAATATGAGGTTCATGAAGGTTTAGTAACACTCTTATGGCCTCACATTTAAAGTGTCATGGAATTGTGTTTTAAACTCAGATCTATGGACTTTAAACTCAGCACACTTCCCACTAATTCACAACACAGACAATCACAGACTCCATTTCTCAGCTTGCAACTTAAATACTCGTCCTCACCCCTAATCCACCCCTTTGAGAGCTCTGTTCCCAAACCTGCCTAAATCCAATAATGAGACTGTGGCAGATTGTATTTCTGAAAGTGGCACGAAGAATGTTTAGAGCTCCACTTGCTCTTCCAGATCCTTGCCACTTTCCAATCAAGTGTGAAGCACGTGTCCCCTACCCTTGAACGTGGCCAGCATTTATGACTGGCTTAACCTATAGTATGTGGCAGAAGTGATACTGTATGGTGTGGTTGCAGGGCTGGGTAGTAAAATGCTATAAAGTGTCCCTCTGGCAAACTCTTGCTATCTCTTGCTCTCTCTCTCTCTCTCTCTGCAGTTTGTCATCTGAACTGACAAAACATGCAGCTACCTGCTACGCTGAAGCAACCAAGCTGGAAAAACCACATGAAAAGACCACACAAAGATAGACAGATATACCCCAGAAGCCTCAGCTGTTCCAGCCCCCAGCTATTTGATTCTTCCCAAACAAGGCACCTGAAATGCAAGCAAGTGAAACTCAGGTCATTCCCAAATCTACCCTTTCAACCGCCCCAACTAATGCCCAGTGGAACAGAAACAGACTGTCCCCACTAAGCCCTGTCCAATTACAAACTCAAGAGACAAATAAATGCTGTTCTTGTTTTAAGCCACCTAAGTTGTTTAAGTTTTGATAAGGCTTATTACATATCAATAGGTAACAGTGACACTGATAGGACAACAGATATACATGTAAGAAAAAGTGGCTATTTAGGTATATTTTAAAAAATTCACTGAGGCAGGTGGATCACGAGGTCAAGAGATCAAGACCCTCCTGGTCTGCATGGTGAGACTCGATCTCTACTAAAAAATACAAAAATTAGCTGGGTGTGGTGGTGCATGCCTATAGTCTCAGCTACTTGGGAGGCTGAGGCAGGAGAATCGCTTGAACCCAGGAGGCGGAGATTGCAGTGAGCCGAGATCGTGCCACTGCACTCCAGCCTGGCGGCAGAGTGAGACTCCGTCTCAAAAAGTAAATAAATAAAATTTAAAAATCAGATATATACATAAGCAGACAAGACTGTTAAGATACTTTATGTTGACATTGTAAATCTAATATTTTCAAGATAAAATGTTCCTAATAAACATGGTGCAAATCAGCAACATAATAATAAACTTGAATTTCTGGCAATAAGTGTAAATTTTGAACTTTTTACATTACTAAGGAGGAAATCATTTTAATATTTTCAGACAATAAATTATATTTAAGTAGGGTCTTGTTAACCCAATAATAAGTACCTGTCACCACAGAATTGGGATATTACCTCATTTAATGAAGGAGATTACTTCCTGGCAGACATTAGCTCCTATGTCTGTTATATAACATCTGCTATGACTTAAAGGTCTGGGCCTCTTGAGAGGTAAAACAATTAGACCCCTTGGAGAGTGGAGTCTGACCCCTAGATGCTCAGAAGGGCTAGAAATGCATCTTTGGTTGGGCAGGTACATATGAAAGTGACAAGTCAGGAAAACTGGGGTTTAGAGCCAACACCTGAGGATCACCTGAGCTGGGGGTGGCACCAGGTAAACTAATGGGAGGGCAAAAGAAAATAGGATGTAAAAGAAGTAAGACACTATGGAGATTAGGTACCCATCATTACTGGGGAGAGAAAAGAAAACAAGGGCATTCTACTCATCTCAAGATGAGCAGAGGTGTTTCATCTACATTTTCCAAGTAGATCTCAGAGAAGTGACGCTGCCAGAATTGCTTAAAAATGCTTTTTCACTACTCAGTAGGGTGGCACCAAGTGGAGTTATCACACATGATGAGTCTCCAGAAAACAGCCATATGCCCTGTTACCAGGATGCCTGTAAGCACACCTACTCCTGGGGAACAGAGCAAGAATTTCTCTTCTTATTCCGTAGTCATATGAGACTGACCTTGCTGTTTACTTAGAAAGAGTTGTCTATGACTCAACCCAGAAGACACACCGGCAGAGATAAGAAAAGGGTGCTCTGCACATCTGGCTCTGTGGCCACATCTTTATGAAGGAGCCTGCAGGAGAGATTGACCTCATTTCATATCTCGTTTTCTACGCACTTGGCCCAAGGTTTTTTAAGTAAAATTACACTTTTACAGAAATTTCATAAAGTCCAGGCATAAACTGCGAATCATAAATACAATAGAAAAAGTAAGGTTTTCAGAACAAAAAAAAATGGAAATTTTAATTTTGATAATAATTACAACGGTTTTTCATCCACTGTTCACCCTCAGCTACTCTCAAACCTCATTCCCACAACATCTTACAGCCTGCAAGTATTTATAGTGTTTATACACAAAGAAATGCTTTTCGGTTTTTAGAAATTTTTTTTTTGAGACAGTTGCACTCTTGTTGCCCAGGCTGGAGTGCAATGGCGTGATCTCAGCTCACTGCAACCTCCGCCTCCCAGGTTCAAGCCATTCTCCTGCCTCAGCCTCCCAAGTAGCTGGGATTACAGGCATGTGCCACCATGCCCAGCTAATTTTTTGTATTTTTAGTAGAGATGGGATTTCTCCATGTTAGTCAGGCTGGTCTCGAACTCCCGTCCTCACGTGATCCACCCACCTCAGCTTCCCAAAGCGCTGGGATTACAAGTGTGAGCCACCACACCCAGCCTAGAAAGTGTTGAAGACAATACCTAATGCTGTTTTATTGATCTGACTTTTAATGGCATTTGAATATTTTTCATAGACTCTTGTGATATACTGAATTCTATGATTCTCTTCCCTTGGTAATCCCACTCTTGGCATATACCCGGTAATAGTCCCCCACCTTGAGTGTGAGTGGAACCTATAAATGTGATAAGACTGTCACTGTGTGATTGTTACTTTACACCAAGACTCATACAAAGCAGGCTAGAGAGAGCTTCTTATGGACTTTGAAGACCTAAGCAGCCACATTTTGAGAAGGCCACCATGTAGCATCTGAGGACAAATCTTAGGAGCTGAGGGCAACCTCTCACCAATGACCAGCAAGAAGACAGGAACCTCAGTCCTACAACCATATATATGTGCAACATCCTGGTGACTAAGTATCATTATTCCCATTCTACAAATGAGGAAACTGCAATCAAAAGAAGTTAATGTCACATAGCTAGTGAGTGAAAGTTCTAGCATTTATATTTATGTCTATCTTATATCAAATTATGTGCAGTCCTGGTTACACAAACATGCCTTATTTACAAATTCTAATTGGCCTTATTAGTCATAGTTCACATCAAATTGCTCCTATTACTTACTCATAAATATGTACATCAGCCCTACTTGCAGACACTCCCAGCACAGAACTTTGGAAAAGTCTGAACTTTATCCTGCAATCATGAGGAGTAATTGAAGAGATTTGCTTGTTGCTGTTTTCTTTTGTTTGAAAGGCCTGAAAGTCATAGAGATCAGATAGGAGGTTATAAAATGGTCATGGGATGAAGTATTAAAAACTTAGACAACAATGATGCAGTAGAAATCAGAAAAAAAGGAATATATATGAAAAATCTTATGAAGGAAGAGTCAACAAGTCTTACTGTAATGTAAGATGACCTTGAATTCTCCAGCTGAGAGAAGCAAAATTGATTCATCTGATAGTAAAAAGAAAAAACAACAAATAAGCACCTTATTCTGCATAATATATGCTCTTTCAATAGGTATTGTGACTGACAATATGAATACTACTAATAAAACATTTCTGCTTTCTAGGTATATTTTAGAAATCTCTCCTTAGATACAATTAATGAGTCCAATATAATTTGGAGTAATTAGAGGTTGGATTATTGTTGTTTATTTTTGAAATCAAATGCAAAAGATATAAACTCTTTTTTTGATTTATTCACTATTTTCCTCAGAAAGTAAGGTAAAAGATCATTTTTCACTATATCAAAAGAACTTGCTTATGCTTACTTTGTGTTAAGGAAACAAGTATTCCTTCAAGCAATTCGCCATGTGACTTTGTGTTGCACACATGCACACACACACATTCTCATTTACACATGATCATACAAGGTTTCCTAGACCTTTATTACAAATAACTTGCTTCTTAACTACTTTTCAGGAGGACTGCCATGAGGCTTAGTAAATGTACATTATTATTTGTTGGACTGTCTTAATGTAGAAACACATGAGCAACAGAATCAATATTACGATGGGAAGACTGCTGACATCACATATTTAAATAAATAATCGTAACGTTGTTAAAGACTATGTAAGTCCTTGTTCATTTCTATCACTTTTTTTCTCTTGGATAAATGTAGTGCAAATAAAATGCAGATGAGAAGGTAACAACTATAGGAAGCAAGAAAAAGCTACACTAACGTCAGGGACAACTGAGGATTTTGAAAAAGAGGCACAGACTTTATATGTGGCAAAAAATTTACTCACAGAAATGTAAACATCAAGAGTCTGGACCCATATTTCAAAAGCCCTCACTGTTCGAAATGTGACAAAGCAATGTAAACTCCAAAAGTCATAAAGTCATAATTTCTTATTCTATAACATCCCTAAATCTTAGATCAGATCACTTCAATGTTACTTTCCTAGGTACAAAGTTGCAGGGGTTTTGCAAACCTTTTGGCTCAACTCTGTGTTTCACCCTAGGCCCAGAAAGTACAGAACTCACCATAGAAATGAAATTATTTTACTTCAAGGAGAAAAATACAAAAAGAAACAAACTTTGAAATATGCTGATGAAATGTAACTTTTTCTCATAATATTTTTTTGGTATTTATGACAAAGATCCTCTGTTACAAGTTCCAGTGATTTTTATTCTTGGCTTAGTTGTAACCCAAAGAACTGACAGAGGAGGGATATTAATATATCTCTGAGCAGTGAGGGAGCTGTTCTTAAAGTGAGACAGAAGCAATGAGTGTTTGGAACACCTCATATTTCAATGAAATCCAATTTTCTCTTACAAGTTTCACTCAGTAGCAAGAAGGCACTCATATTGTAATGCTTAGATTCTAAAAGCATCTATAAACAAGAAAAGAAACTCTGCAATGATGTTTAGAGGTTTTGTGTTACTTGCAAATGTATTTCATCTTGTCCAGTTCCAGTGAATTCTAACCACTGAGGCAAGACCACAGACTTCCAGTGATTTGCAGAGAATTATGTTACCAGTGGTTTTACATATCCTTCATGTCTGAATCCTCTGAGTTTTGTGGAAGCATACTGCCAGGGATTTGCTGGCAGAAGGGAATAATACTTTACAGCAAATAATTAAATGGCAAAGAGGGAATTTCAATAGGATGATATGTCATAGATCACTGGAAATATGGACATTTTCTGGTATGGAGGCATTCAAAGGTTCAAGAAGCTTTATAAATTGAACAAATATTGAATAGGTATCTATTGAGTGGCAGGCCTTCAAATAGCTCCCTACCTAGTCATGAAATCACCTCAGGCTATCTGAGGTAGTAGGAGTTACAAAACCTGAACTCTTTCTGTTAAATATTTGAGATACTGGGAAGAAAATAAAATGGGAAGAATTTTGCTTATAGCCATTGAGGAGTCTCAGTGGTGCCTTGTAGAAGCATTACCAGGGGTTTTCAAATCTAAGAGATAACTCACAAAAGCATTTTCAAACTCCTTGTGCAAACATAGGAGTTGTTATTGTTGCTCTTCTAGCAATTAATAAAAAGTCAAATGCATTTTAAATATGCTAAGAGCTTGAGAGAATTTGAATTTTCCTAATAAAACAGGATGCTCTAAAAGAAGAACTTCAGTTTGTAGCAGGGAGGTAGGGCACCCTGTTTTAAACCCAAGGTTTAGGAAAGATGTGAATATAGGGTTAGGAGGAAATGGTTTGCTTTCAGAAGCCTCCATAGTTAATTACCTACTGATATCTGCTACATTTATTAAGGTTCCACTGCAGGTTGTAAGACAGCTGAGAGTTAACAAAAGTCTGAATCTGCTTAAGCCAAAATTTGGATCTCAACTTGATATGATTTCACTATATCCCCACCCAAATCTCAGCTTGAATTGTTTCTCCCAGAATTCCCACGTGTTAGTAATTGAATCATGGAGGCTGGTCTTTCCTGTGCTATTCTTATGATAGTTAATAAGTCTCATGAGATCTGATGGATTTATGAGGGGTTTCAGCTTTTGCTTCTTCCTCATTTTCTCTTTTCACCACCATGTAAGAAGTACCTTTCGCCTCCCACCATGATTCGGAGGCCTCCCCAGTCATGTGGAACTATAAGTCCAATTAAACCTCTTTTTCTTACCAGTCTCAGGTATGTCTTCATCAGCAGTGAGAAAACGGACTAATACATAACTCTTCTGTCTATTGTATTTCAAGCCCACTCACCTAGATTAAGGCATGAATCTCAGTTCATTTATTGGGCACTTAATCTATGTCAGACACAATTTAACCATGTTACATAACCTCGGTGAATTCTTACAATAGCATCATGAGGCATATATTATTAGTATCCCTGTTTTATCAATATAAAAGTGAGAATCATGCTCAGTTATTGGTGATAAAGCTGGCATTTGAACATAGAAATTATCTATTAACAGCTGATTTTCCGACACCTGTTATCAGACACCTTGCTACTCTACTACTAGTGGAGTTTATTGGACAAATCATTTACATTAAAAGGAAAATTATATAAAGACAGTGGTGGTAAGATTATTGGTGGCATCGTTTCACAGAAATTGAAGGCCACTGAATCAAGGTGAATCTGAGAACCTTTTGCAGGAGACTTAAAACAATTTAATAATAGTTCACAAAAGAATTGACCAAAAGCACTATCTTATACTAGCGGTGATATCGCAGCATGGGGCATCATGAAGTAACTGCTTTTTCACCCTGACTACATCAACAACAGTGACAAATATCGAGGGGGAGATATTTTAGCCTATAATTCTATTCAGCGCAATAATAATTACCAATTTATTTTGCAAAAAAGATTTCGGTGTTGTTTGAGAGAAGGGAGCATTGGCCATTCTATTTTGTTTGTTGGTTTTTTTTTTGGTCTTGATTTTGGTCAATCATGTTGATAATGGCAAATAAAATTAGAAGTCTGAAGTTTAGTCAATACCAAGATACGTGGTTGTATATGCGATGTATTCTTTGCCCTTCTGGCATTTCAGTATTTTCATCAGGGGATTTTCCTCTAAATAAGATTCTCCTCTCCCTGCAATGTATTCCAGTTCCTTCGCTTCACTCCTGCCTCTCCCCCGCTCCCACCCCCACATTGCTGGAGGTGATGACTGACCTGGCTGATCTAAATATACTCTGTTCTGATCAGATTGTTTCAGAAACTGCTAGTGAAATTGAGCTGTAACATATTAGAAATATTCAGAGATTTGACTCTCAAGGAAACCATGTTTTCTTTTTTCTAAATCCCAAGATGCCAGCAGAAGAGCAAAATCAAACCTGGTAATGCAGAGACCTAAAGAAACCAGTAGAAATGATGATGATGCTTTTTTTTTCTTCCTGGGGGAAGAAAAATCTTTGCGAATTTTCCTCCTACAGAACAGAATGGTGTGGGATTCACAGGCTGCTTGCTCTCTCCTTTTTCTTGACTTTTTCAGGAACTTTGTATCCCTAGGAAAGTGTGTGTTATATAAATCAGGGCTGATTGACCTACCTGTGATGGTAGCAGGAGTTTGTAGCTTTGTTCTACTAATCAGTGTGTGCATTTACTAGTGGATTAGCAGAAGCTGCCAGTTGTATTAGCACTGAATCTGAGCTTCCTCGACCACTAGGGAACATAGCAAATCAATGCTCACTCACAAAGATGCCCCAATCTTTCCCACAGCCCTGCCTCCACTCACTGAACACCCACTACAGTTACCAGCCAACTGTGAAAAAGGAACAGGCACTCGAAATTAATCAGTCTCTCTCTCTCTCTCTCTCTTCCTCCCCGCCCCCACATCCAAACACACTTGCCACATATAAACACAGAATTTTCTGCAACAGTATCTCACTCTGGAAACCAAGAGCTATCATAACCAACCATGAAAAGGGCCTTTTAGAGATGGGAGAGGTAATGAGAAGATACGATTGGTCTACAATATTTGAAGGAATCACCCTCTAAGAGATGAATTGCTCTAAGCATGGTAGTAGTTTATGTTCTTTATACCAGGACTCATATTCCAAACCCTATGTCTTTTTGTGTTGCTACCCTCAAGTCCAATACAGCACTGGTCACTTCTGCTAGAAAGTCATTTCACTTTCAAACTCTGTGTGCTATGAGTCCTTCTTATGGCGAAAAACAGCATAAACGTGGTTTCACCAAAGCTGGCTCAGGTTGCTTGGGATTGTTTTTAGTTGCTGTTTGGTTTTTTTTGATGGATGCACAGAAAACTAGAGTCCACTCAAGGACTTGGAATGAGAAGAGAAATAAATTAAAGTTTCTGAGACTTTGATGAGAGTTTAGTTTTTCAGTCTTTGCTTTATCCAATAGATGACTGGAAACCCTGATGAGAGGTTCAAATGCAGAGATTTCACCATCAAAGCTCAAGTTTTGGCAAGTGTCCATTTTCCAACTCCACTTTATTTACATGGATCTCTTGTATTTTAATTGTAAATGGTTAACATTGATTTATTTAATAATTTTGCATTCACATTTGTTATAACCAAATATTTGCATTTCAAATGCAAAAATAAAAAGCCATACAAAGGTTCTTAGCTCATGCAAAATGAAATTTCTAGGTTTTTATAATGCAAATTTCTCTTGTGGTCCAGTATGCTAGTCAAGAATGTCAGTGCTTCAAATTATTCCAACCTTCTTTTGTGGAGAGAAGCTCATCATATTCTACTCTCTCTAGACTTACTGCTGCCTTCTTTTGCTAAGGTTGGATTATAATTGGCTAAACACAAGGAAATTTTAAAACTGAGCCCATTTATAAATTGGGAATTGCCTGCCAACGAAACCCATACGTAATCTCAAATCTTGATTTTAATCATAGTTTCAGCTTTCTCACTAAGTAAATCTATATGCCAGAATGCTCGCGAGACAATCCTGAAGTGTCATTAGCATAATTGTGTGGCCCCAGGAATTAAGAATAGAACAGGTCTTGGCTGAAATCCAGCTCTGCCACCAACTAGTTGTGCAACCTTGAGCCATTTCTTCATTTATATAAATCTCAGGTAGTAGCTCTCTCATTTGGCTTTTGTGAGGATTAAAATACAGTAAAGTGTGAAGAACACATTGTTTAATGCCTCACGTGTATGTGATAAATATTACCAAATACTATACTTCTCTCAAACTTTCAGGCACATTGAACACACGTCATTGAACAAAACCCAGATGGCATTAGATTTCTCATCAGAAAGATTCAGGCTAGCAGACAGAAGAACAATACTTTCAAAGTTTTGAGACAATGAGATTTTTAACTTAGAATTCCATATCTGCTAAATTATCAATAAGATATATAAATGTCCACCAGTAAAAGACCACCTGGGACATACCTGAAGTTGAACATGATTGGGTTAATTGATATATTCTGCCACAAGGAAGACCTCAGGACACGGGAGCTATTGGCAACTATGCAAGAAGGTTTTAGGAGAATTCTTGTTATATGATTCTGGCTTGTGCTGAATTATTTTGAATAAAGTTCAAGGAAGTATGGGTTTGACTGCTGTCAAGAGGTAGGAATAATCCTATGATTAGAGTGTATTAATAATTTTCATCTAGGAGTCAGGAGAAATCTAGGAGTAAGAAGAATTTTCATCTAGGATTCAGGAGAAATGGAACAAGCAGGTCTAAAGCTTAATTAGTATGGAAGCACCAGTCATTCATGCTACCTAAGAGAGGTGATGTTGGATGTTTTTGTGGTTTGCTATGTCTGTGCTCAGACACAATTATGGTTATTCTGCTTTTATTTGCTCTGTCATGGTCACAAAGTTATCTTTCTTCTTTCTTTCTTTTTTTTTTTTTTTTTTTTTTTTTTTTGAGATAGAGTCTAGCTCTGTCACCCAGTCTGGAGTACAGTGGTGCAATCTTTGTTCACTGCAACTTCCATCCCTGCCCCGGGTTCAAGCAATTCTCCTGCCTCAGCCTCCTAAGTAGCTGGGATTACAGGAGTTCGCCACCACACCTGGATAATTTTTGCATTTTTAGTAGAGATGGGGTTTTGCCATGTAGTCCAGGCTGGCCTGGAACCCCTGACCTCAGGTGATCCACCCACCTCAGCCTCCCAAAGTGCTGGTATGGTGGGTGAGCTACCACACAAGGACACAAAGTTATCTTGTCCAATATTGATGTTCCATGAAATTGTTTGTGTTAAATAGGAAGCATCAATAGTAGTTCCAAGCCTGCCACCCAGCTGACAGCATCTGTTCCTTCTCCAGTTGAAGGAAAGAATAAAGACATTATCAAATATTTTACCTTACAAACACTTTTTCCTAAGAAGTTACTTGAGGAGGTGCAAAGTGCAACAATGGAATGACCAAACTAAAGAGGAGTTAGAAGCCAAGAAATATTGGCACCAATCCAGGAAAGCAAATCTAGTCCACAGAAAGGGTGAGGGGAACCTATCAGAGGAATAAAGTCAGAGGGAAGGTAAGTCAGTAGAATACCTGTCTGAAATACAGAATTGAAAATATGGAGGCTATGATAAAATTAAACAGTATAAGAAATACAAAGGAAAATTAGTTCTATACTCTGGAAAACAAATGTAATTAAAGTACCTTTTCTAGAAGTAATTAAATTCCACACTCTGAATTAATAATTACTATTCCATAGTTAAATAATACAAACACTTCTTATTAATTCCACTAGAAATAAACTATAGGCAGTAATTAGAATACTTCAGTGTGGATATTTTCAACCTTGACAATATAATACAGGTAGGAAAGATGGAGAAGAGCTGAAGAAAATAGTAGAGCCAGTAATGTCATCAACCTACAAAGTGGGCTTCAGAAGAATCTAAGATAATTTGGTGGAAGCAGTAACAGTGTTATTAAATTACTAGAAGTTATAAAGCAATCAGTAAAGAGTCTAAAAACTCTTGTTTAACTGTTTAGGAGAAGGCAGAAAGGGGTGGTGGTATAATTGGATAATGGGGCAAATACTCGTTTACCAGATCAAGTAATCTAAAGTGGTCAAGAAACAGCAACATACGCATATTTATTAAAATTGTGGAAGTAACAACCAGAGGAATCAGAACCAGCTAAAGGAGGTAAAGTTGTTGCCTCTAAGTAGCAGTTCCAGCATTAGAAAGAAATGTACCATTTCCTCTACTAGAGATAATAACAAAGAAAATAATAACAAAGGATACTATTATTTCTAAGTATATTTTTACTCGCTTTTTTTTCACTAGCAAAAAAATCTAAGTGAAAAAAGAAAAGGAAGCAAAATAAGCATGGTAATTTCTTAACAAATATTTATTGAGTAAATTATTTACTTTATATTAAATATGAGAAAAACATAGCTTAGGATCAAAACTTTATCAGTATATTTTTGGACTGTTTGGATCTTCTTTATGGTTTAAAACAAATGGCAGAACTTTTTAATGTAATGTACTAATCTCACATCCAGCTTTTAGAATTCACCAGCACTTTTTCATCATGGGAAGCTGTTTTCTAACTCTACACCTTCTGACTAATCAATATCATTCAAAACAAGCAGATTGCCTTCTGCAATAAACTACGTTCCCTGTGCATTCACCTAAGCCTGTACCAACCTGAAGATCAATGAATACAGAGACTTTGAACGTGGCATTACATTTCTGAGTGCAGCTTCATAGAAGTCAAGACATGTTAAAAAACAGCACAGTGCACCCCACATGTGCCCACCCAAGGCCCACAGAGATCTCTGTGAGAATGGCAACCAGACACTTGTGCCTCTCCTTTCTACTGAAACTCTTCAGCAGCTCCCATCATTGTTGTATAGATTTCAGGGCTTTGCTGAATCAGAAGGCCACTATACAGAATAATTCCGAAAGTCCAAACATAAGATTACAAAATAGTTTCCCCTAAATGAGAATGAGGTTTCTGTTTGGAAATACTTAGTCCAGTGGGGCTTATTTTTTGGCCACTCAGCATTAATTTTTTTCTTCCTAATAACATCACCTCCTTCCATTAGGTATAATTTAGTAGGACTGTAATGGGGAAAGCTGGCCATCTCAAGCCAAGGGCTAGGTTCATGATTCCAGGTCAGTCAACAGAAAGCTCTTTCTATAGAATTCAGATCTCTAGTAGAGGAACCAGGTGGCTCAGGTCTCAGCTCACATTAGGTCTTTCCAAGGTCAGGCCACTCCTGCAAGATAGGATAATTATGGCTTCTGCCATCCAGCCTCCAGGGATGCTTGAGATCTTCCTGTATCCAAGATTGGGTCTCCAGCTTCCCATCAATCCTGTGAGACCAAGTGGTTTTTGACTGGGTCAGCTTTTGCTACAGAGAATCAAAGAATCCTAACTAGGTCTATAGCATAAACTGATACTTATTGATAGAGACTTTAACTGAGTAGAAAATAATGCTATCAATAAGGTGAAGATGATATTTAATATATGAACATACAAAAGAGAAAACAGTGACTTCTTTTCTTTCCCACTGTATGATGACAACTGAGTTTCACATGTTTGTTTCTATGCAGACCAGAACTGGAGGTGGGAAAGAATGAGGAAGAAGCTCTTGAGTGTATGCAGGATGTTGTGCGATTCTCCATGTGCTGACCACAGTCACAGGATGAAGCCGAATGCAGCAATGAAATTATTTGCTGAATCACAAGGCCACCATACAGATTAATTCTGAAAGTCCAAATGTAAGATTACAAAATAGTTTTCCCCAAATGGGAATGAGGTTTCTATTTAGAAATACTTAGTCCAGTGGTGTTCATTTTTCTCTAGAAAAGAGCAAAGTATTCAAAATTATGGTACATTAACCATCTCAAGTAACAAATCCACTAATAGAACACTCAACTTGTCACATTCCACCAATGGTTTTAACACTGAGTTTAAGAGCTGTGATCTCATTTTTTAAATGAGATACATTTTTAAAAATTCAACTCTTAAAGCTAATCTTATAGCAGGCAAAAAAAAAAGAGAATTAAATTGATCTTTCTATAGGTCATCTAACATATAATTGCTTTGCAAAGAAGAGGGTTAGGAGGTAAGAACATGGTGACAAGATAATTAAGTAAGACAAGCAAATTGGTGAGGGTTGTAGGGGGTGCAGAACAGAATGAGAAGGTGATCTATAAAGAGGAAAAAAGTTTAAAATATATTATACAGAGAGAGAGGATTGAAGACTGCAACTACAAGGAGTCAGTGAATGGGGCTGATAAAACTTCTTCAGACCTGCCACTAATAAGGAAATGTAACTCAAATAGAAAAGAATTAAGGTGATATCAGATGGGTTGAGGATATCTGAATATGAGGGAGATAGATAACACTTTCAAACCATTAATATTTTAAAATTATAGTTCTAAAGTGTTGCATAGTAAAATGAACATTAAAGTGAAGCAAACAGATGTTTGAAAATGTGAGAGGAATGATGGTGTGGAGAGAAGAAACCTCTTGTACACTGTTAGTGAAATGTAAATTAGCACAGCCATGATAGAAAACAATATGGTGGTTTCTCAAAAACTAAAAATAAAACTACCAAGTAGTCCCTCTGCTGGGTGATATCCAAAGGAAATGAAATCAGTATATGGAAGAGATATCTGCACTCTCATTTTCAATGCAGCACTGTTCACAATAGCCAAGATATGGAATCAGCCTAAGTGTTTGTCCATAAACAGATAAAGAAATTGTGGTATATACACACAATAAAAAAATTTTCAGCTTTAAAAAGGTATATATTGCCAATTTCAGCAATGTACATGAACCTGGACGACATTATGCTAAGTTAAGTAAGCCAGGCACAGAAAGACAAAAACCACATGATCTCACTTATATGTGGAATTTAAAGAAAGATTACATACATAGGAACAGATAGTAAAACAGTGGTTACCAGGGCCAGAGACATGGGACAAAGAGGAGGAAATGGAAAGATGCAGATCAAAGGATACAAATTTGCTTTACGTGGGATGAGTAAATCTAGAGATCTAACGGACAACATGAGGACTATAGATCATTATATTGTATACTGAAATTTTGCTAAGAGAGTAAATTTTGCTTTCATCACCAAAGGAAGGTGACTATGTAAGGTGATGGATAGGTTAATTTGCCGAACCATAGTAATAATTTCACTGTGTATATGTGTATCAGAACAGTATGTGCACACCTTAAATATATACTATAAAAAATTTGAGGAAAATCATCATAAAATCAGAGGAATTCTGTGGTAATTCATCAAAAATATATAAGAAATATTGTTTTCTGAACAATATAGACAACCAAAGTTAATTCTCATCTCAAATAAAACAGACTTTTCATATAAAATATAAAAAGAAAGCACTATCATTTCTAGTCAATTCACTTAATTGCTTTTTTTGAAAAACATAAACTAAAAGAATAGAGTCCTTGGCTGGGCGCGGTGGCTTACGCCTGTAATCCCAACACTTTGGGAGGCCAAGGCAGGCAGATCATCTGAGGTCAGGATTTCGAGACCAGCCTGGCCAACATGGAGAAACCCTGTCTCTACTAAAAACACAAAAAATTAGCTGGGCATTGTGGTGGTCACCTGTAATCCCAGCTACTCAGGAGGCTGAGGCAAAATAATTGCTTAAACCTGGGAGTTAGAGGTTGCAGTAAGCCAAGGTTGCACCATTGCACTCTAGCCTGGGTGACAGAGCGGGACTCCATCTCAAAAAAAAAAAAAAAAAAAAAGAATAGAATTCTTTCCCTATTGTTTGTTTTCATCAGCCTTGTCAAAGCAGGAACAAACCACCCCATTGGGTGAATGATATTAACAGCCCCTTCTCAAAAGAAGACATAATTGGCCAACAAACATATGAAGAAATGTTCAGTATCACTGATCATCAGATAAATGCAAATCAAAACCACAGTGAGATACCATCTCACACTAGTCAGAAAGGCTATTATTAAAAAGTCAAAAAACATCAGATGCTGGCGAGGTTCCAGAGAAAAGGGAATGCTAATGCACTGTTGGTGAGGTTGTAAATTAGTCCAGCCACTGTGAAAAACAGTTTGGAGACTGCTCAGAGAACTTGAAACAGAGCTACCATTTGACACAGCAATCCCATTATTGGGGATATACCCCCAAATAAATGAATCTTTCTACCAAAAAGTAACATGTACTCATATGTTCATCACTGAACTATTCACAATAGCAAAGACATAGAATCCAGCCAGGGGCCTATCAATGGTATATTGGATAAAGAAAATGTGGTACATGTCCACCATGGGATACTACTCAGTCATAAAAAGAATGAAATTACATTCTTTGCAGTGACATGGATAGAATTGGAGGCAATAATCCTAAGCAAATTAATACAAGAACAGAAAAGCCAATACTGCATGTTCCCCTTATGAGTGGGAGCTAAATATTGATCACATAAGAAAATAAACATGGGAATGACAGACACTGCAGACTGCTAGAGGGTGTGTGGGGTGAATTTAAAAACTACCTATCAGGTACCATGTTCACTATCTGGGTAATGGGATCCATACTCCAAACTTCAGCATCTCGTATAACAAATCTCTACATGTACCCCTACATCTAAAATAAAAGCTGAAATTTTTTTTAAAAAAATACAAGATGAATTGCAAATTTGGTGAGCAGGTAACCATCTCATAAAATAACACTTAAGACTTTATTCAATGTATTTGAGTTGGCTGGAAAATTGGCTGGCGAGTTATAAAATAAATGGCAACAAAAGTGACATTTTGAGTACCTGATGAGGGGTCCCAGGAACCAGTATTCATTCAACCTCACTTTATGTACAAACAGAACACTGCCCTCACTGAAGCAATAGTTCAACACAAATGCTCAAAGCGTCATTTTCAAAATCCTTATGAGTCTAGGGCATCAACCTTAACTATATTTACATTGCATGGGTTTTGGTAACAACTTACCTCTGTTTAGTTTGTTTTTAAAAACGCTTTGAGTAGTCAGGCCTCCAACGAAAGTAGTTAAATTTAATAAATTAAACTTCCTCTGTCGCTCTATTTGTTTCTATTTGCAGACGGAATGTAGGTAGGAGAGAGAGAAGGCAAAGAGACTCTTCTTCTGGCAGTGAAAGAAATCCCAGAAGACAGACACGTGCAAGGCAACAGAGGGGGCCCAGGTGGCAGAGGGAGCAGTGAGAGGTAGATGCTCAAAGCAAGTCCATGCCGGCTTCCCATTCTGCTGCAAGTCATTAGGGAATTGAAAACTCACTTCCTCTGCAGAATTGTATACCCAATTAAATGTGAACATTCTTCACGCCTGTTCCTCTTCCTAAGGCCATGGGCTTCGACATAAGTGAGGGATATAGCAATAGAAATCTCAAGTTGCGTTGAGAAATTGATTTTATTTTTCTAAAACCATACCCTGAATCACAGAGTGCCTCAATTGTTCCACCTGTAAACACAGAAAATCTTTGTCCACACAGTCCTCACAGAGATGGTATAAGGATTCGTAAAGTCTAGAAAGGGCTTTTCCTTAGAGAAAGGAATTGCATGAACCCAAGATTTTTCTAACCTATTAATAAAATCTTGACTTCCCTAAAAAACCATATGGGAATTATGTGATCTTGCAGCACACCAGCTGCATTCTAGATAAAAATGTTATCAATTTTGAAGCTACTTGTGTGAAGATTTGGCAATTTCCCTCAATAACTCAGTCTAATATAATTACATACCTGACAAAAATGTTAATTATGAAAGAAAGAGAGGTGGAAAACAATCGCTAAGCAATTGAAGTGTAACACAGGCCTGGCTAATTGTGAAGAGATGCGATTAACTAGTTTATGTTCCTGAGATGAGTGGGTTAAATATGAAACAAAGAATTTTGAAAATTTCAGTCCCTAATGAGTAATGTTACCCTAAAGATCATATTTGTTTTGTTTAATTTTTATGATGCATATTCCATTTTTTACTTGAACATAATGAGTTTTTTTCTGTGTTGACCCTTCCTCATGAGAGAGACTTTTTTGACAACACTCCTACTCTCTCACCCTGGTTTTCATCACACAGGGATTTACCCTCCCTTGCCTTGCACATTGCAGTGACCCTGAACATATATTCCCTGTCCCTGTAACCTGACACTCAACACACACCTAGAAGGGAGCAGCAGGAGCAGCAGAGGAAAGTAATGAGAGCTTGTATTCCAGGTGGGAAGACAAGCTTCTGCACAAGCTGATAATATGTGCTCCCCACTCTTTTCTGCTCTCTCGTCACCTCTGCATGCATTAGAATTTCCTAATGTTCAAAAATCTTTCTCACGTTCTTTCACACCTGCTGATATGTTCCTAATAGGTAAACAACTAAAAGAGAAATCTAGTGCCTGATCTCCTAAATTTGAGTCTCTCCCTGCTCCATGCTGCCCTACTCAACACCCTAGTCATGTCCATCAGCTGGATTGGTGTGGCCAACCAGCTCCTCAGCCGGGCATCAAAGGCCCCACATGGAAACTCCTAGGTAGATGGGTGGCATTACCTTACACTGATCCCCTTGATTCTTACTTTCAACAACATCTACTTCTTTGAATTTCTCAGGATCAGCAAATTAGATTTTTCTTTCTTATGAAATAGTCCTCTTCCTCCACAAACTACTGTGAAAATACTGCCAATCCTTCAAAGCCTAGTTTAAATGTTACCTGTTTTCTCTATGAAAAAATGTTCTAATCTCTACAAGTAGAAATTCTCGGCATCTCTTTTTTATTCTCTCATCATCATCATTATCATCTTTGGAATACTTTTAATAGTTTCAGATTCAGGCTGCCATAATATTAATGTCTGTATCCAGTACCCTCTCCTAAAGTCTGATCCCTTGGAGGTCACAGTGTCTTGTCTAGAATAAATGCCTCCTCATTGTTGAGCAAGTAAACGATTAAGTTCTTCCTTTACTGTTTTCTCATTCAGTTCTGCAAATGACAGTATGAAATGAAAGGGTAAAAGGAGTAAAGACTAGGAAAAGCAAGACGTGCTAAAGGGCCAGAAGTAACTTTTGGTTTTTGCCTTGTTTTGCTAATTTCTTCTGTATATCTGTAACATGCTGCTCAGTAGAGGGAAGAAAATAAACTTGGTGTGGCAGGAATAGAAAATAGAGGTTTTCTATTCTGCAAATAAAAGATTGCAAAATAGGGGAAAACTACAATTTTTTATCTTTTTTACTACCATAATTTATTATATTTTCCATTTCCTATAGAAGACACTAGAACAAGGCAAAATTATTCATGTTTTAAAAGGTATATTGAATTATATTCTCTAATTCCCAAGATGAAGCTAGCAGAAAATCAGTCAACCAGCAAGCAAGCAAAGAGGGAGACCCTCCTCCCTCATCTTGTCATATGTCTCTTTCCCTGAAGTTACTCCTGGTTAAATGATACAAAGATCCTTCTCGAATCTACTGGAATCAGAACACACGCACCTTGTCATGTGTGTATGCTAGCACAATGTAACAAATCAGCCAGTCAACATATGTTCATTCACTGCCTATGATGCATCAGGAAGATTGCAGGCCCTTGGGGATTCAAAAGAGAACCAAACAAACAGCTCCCATCCTCCTGGAACTTCTACTCTCAACATTGCCAACAGTCTTCACACAAATAATTTAAATAACTGGAAATATGCAGTTATTCAAGAAAAGTATCACAGACAGGTGTGGTGGCCAGTCTTTCCACATAGGTGTGAGTGATCATGGGCAAAGACAACAGCTTCAAACATATATTTATTAAGTGCTTACTAGTAATCCTACATTAAAGGCTCTTAGCATAATGCTTGGCACATATTAAGTGTTGAATAAGTGACATGGAATATATACATTGCTCCTTGCTAAGGAATTATATATTTCCACTTCTAAAGTCTACTTCTCATTTCAGTCAAGTTAGACTAAGAAATATTAGAAAAGCCATTCATTCATTCCACCTTTACAGTGTTGGTGTATCACCCCTAAGAAGTTGGTATATAAATTGTCAAGGATCCTAACTGATGTCAAGAGTCTCTCCTCTTTTTCTCATTAAAATTCTGCTACAAGGTCTCTGTAGGCTCAATCTCTGAGTTATAAATGATAGAGTAGCAAGGACATGAAATTTAGAGTTAACTGGATTTGGGTTTATGCTGTGCTCTACTAGTGATTTGGCCATGAGACCTAAATCTATAAAACGGAGATAGTAATATTGACTGCATACAACTTCTATGAGCCCGAGATAAGAGAGCATGAAAAACGAGCCATGATAGTTACTGGCAGGGATACTTGAGATAGTGTCTGAAGACAAACAAGATTCAATCCACTATTTAGAGGCCAGTGATGCCAAACCAGCCACGCACTGATACCTTCCAAAGACCAAGGGAATGTCCAATGTCTGAAGCGCATTCTAAGCACAGACACAAACCAGTGATTTACATTGTGGCTCATGGAAGAGGACTGGGGCTGCCTGCTATTGCACTTGTTAAAATGCCCAAATAGTACCACCCTTCCCACTTAGAGCACAAGAGAAATACAAAGGCACCTCAAGAGTGGAGCTGCTGTCACTTTTGTCATAGCCCTGTGGTTGCCTTACTTGCAGTCTCATTCCAAACCCTCAACTTGTGGCCTCCTTTATCACACCCTACAGGCTCTAGCTTGCTGTGCCGGACTTTCTGAGGTCTCTTCTGTGAGAACATCTTGGGCTGCTGGATGTGTGCACGCACTTGCACAAATAAGAAACAGAGCTGGTGCAGCCAGAAGGACTTACATATTTTTTTCTCAAATAACATATTTGAGTATTAAAAGCAATGTATTCTGTTCTCTTGCTAACAAAGAATAATAAAGCCAGAGTGTTGCCCTTCCGGTGGCTCTTGTCTTTGAATCGTGCAAAGCAGAAATGATCCCCAGTTTGTAGGCAGCAACAGCCTCCAGAAAACATGGGAATATTGCCAAGAGCCCTGAAAAACCTCCACAGCTAATTGGGAACTGGCTTATTAGTGACACTTTTGAGAGTCAGGTTGTCATTGAAGAGAAACGAAGGAGAACACAGTGGGCGCTGCGGCCTGGAATTAGGCGGTGGGAGGAGGGAGGGTTGGTCCCTGCTCCTTGAGAGAACATTGCTCTGTAATTTTCTCAAACAGTGTGCTCAGCTGGCTTGCAAAAGCACTGGATCCTGGGAGGCTGCAGACAACACCTTAGCCTCCACTCTTCCTTGAACACTGCCCCTTCCATGGGCATTTAGAGAGTTCTGTGGTCATGTAAAGGTACCCTGAATTTGTTAACACAACGGAGAAAAACCTGTCATGCCCTCTTAGTAGCCTTTGGAACATGTATCTACAATTGTGTGTGTGTGTAGCCAACTGGAAGTGTTTTATTTCACAATGATTAGACAATTCCTGTAGCAAAGAACTCCTGATATTTTTGTGTAAACATTAAAAACCCAACAGAAGGAGAAATGAATTAAAGAACTCACAATTTTTATTTAACTAACAAGTCAAAATACAAAATAGGTCAATTAATTAGGGAGCATCACAAGAGATAAATATGACTAGCAGTTTCAATTAAAATCCTTGATTTTTAAAAGAAAGTTAAGGACATGGATATCAGTGTCAGGCCAGCAGTCTAGCAAAATGCTGTGTCCTGAGTGTCACCTTTGAGCCACTAGCAAGATGTTGCTCTGCTAACAAACTGGGTTTCTCAGTTCCTTCCCCATTGGGCTGATGGTGATTGATCTGGATAACCTTTTCTGATTTCTATGCTAAAATTCTAGCCTTCACTCAATTTTTTTTAATTTTAAAAAAGAAGAATCTGTGTCATTCTGCATTAGCAATGAGAGCTATGTAATGCAGTAAGCATATACCACATCCATTTGCTATGCTCCCTGCTGGATTAATTGATGGAATTGAGTTGCCACCCTGCTAGAAAGAACAAAGACTAGACCCTGGAATTAATTCCTGAAGTTCTACACTGGGGTGGGGAACAACCCCACTCTTTTCCTGAAGTACTAGAAGTCCATCTGAATACAGAGAAACAGGAACATGGAAAACGTAGTTTATAGCCATCTGTTTGTTGTCTTACGCCATAAATTATCTCTTGTATCTCTTGTAGCAAATTCATTCTTCTCTCTTTTTTAATTTTTTTTTTTTATTGAGACGGAATCTAGCTCTGTCACCCAGGCTGGAGTGCAGTGGCACAATCTCAGCTCACTGCAACCTCCTCTACCTGGGTTCAAGCAATTCTCCTGCCTCAGCCTCCCAAGTTGCTGGGATTACAGGTGCCTGCCACCACGTCCAGCTAAATTTTGTATTTTTAGTAGAGACAGTGTTTCACTGTGTTGGACAGCCTGACCTTGTGATCCTCCTGCCTCGGCCTCCCAAAGTGCTGAGATTACAAGTGTGAGCCACCATGCCCAGCCTCATTCTTCTTTTTTCATGATAATGATTCAGGATTTGCCCATTCTCTAATTCAGCTTAACCTGTGATACAACAAGTTCCCTGAATCTTAAAGTAACTCTATTTATTTATCTAACTCTTGCTGTTAACATCATACACATGCATGCACATAGACATACACACGTGCGTTTTAGTGGTAGACAATATTGGGTTGGTTGCCTACCTAATAGTTGGCCATTTTCTCCCCCTTTCTTCTTTTTCGGGAAGGCTTGCTCCCTACAAGAGAAACTAAACTGGCACTTATCAGTATTCCCAGCTCACTTGCTTCTAGAGGTAGTATGTGACCAAGTTTTAGACTGGTCCTCTAACAGAGTCATAGGATGGCAGTGCGACACAGTTGTGGGGTAGAATGTGACAGAGTCCTGCAGCAGCAATGTGATGATGGGACAGATTTTTAGAGTAACGATGTGACAAAATCTATGGAAGTGACACACAGTTCTGAAATGGTTTTGTGACACTGACTTGAGGTGATCATGTGATGTACAGCTTGGGTGGCAATGTGACACATTGACAGCCATGGAACACAGTCCTGGTGTGACAGTGTGACATACTTCTGGAATGGCCATACTGAACATTCCTGGGATGGCCATGTAACAAAGTTCTGGGCTGGCAATGTGACATACAAGAGGACCATGTGAAAAGTATCTGGTCAATGAAGAACGTCTCCTGGATAGCTTCTAGGAAAGATCCTCCCTCCATCTAAAGAGGAATATGGAAAAAGGGTTTCCTTACCACTGGGACTGCCATTTCTCTTCCCACAGTTGAACAGATTGACATGAGCACATAAGGCTCCCGGCTGCTGCAGCAGACATACAGCTAGCAACAATGGCAGACATTTCATCCGCTAAGGATGGCAGATGAATGAGAAGTTCCTGGAACCTTGATGGCACTTTGTGAGATAATTCTTAGCTTGCTATCCCTAGATTACTTCTTAAGTGAGTGATGTGGTTAGGCTTTGTGTCTCCACCCAAATTTTCATCTTGAATTATAATCCCCATAATCACCATAATCCCCACATGTCAAGGGAGAGACCAGGTGGAGGTAATTGGACCATGGGGCCATTTCTCCTATGTTGGTCTCTTGATCGTGAGTGAGTTCTCAGAAGATCTTATGATTTTATAAGTGCCTCTTCCCTTTTTGCTCAGCACTTCTTCCTGCAGTCCTGTGAAGAAGGTGTCTTGCTTCCCCTTCACCTTCTGCCATAGTTGTAAGTTTCCTGAGGCCTCACCAGCCATGGTGAACTGTGAGTCAATTAAACCTGTTTTCTTTATAAATTACACAGTCTCGGGCAGTTCTTTATAGAAGTATGAAGATGGACTAATACAGTGAGATAATAAAGTCCTGCTATTTATACCACACACGTATGTGCATGCACATGTGCGCCATTGATATTGCATACATATAGTTAAGCATAAGCATTTCCCTGTTGAAATTACATTTATTTTTGCAAGAAAAAACACAAATTGCTTTTGCATAAAAGTTCAGGAGAAAAAAATTGATTTGAAACTTCATAAACAATAATACAAGTAGTCTCCTTTTGTTATGTAAAGATAATGCAAGTAGGCTTCCTGTCCTAGAACAAAGACACATACTTTTTGCTTGACAAAGTTACATGCTAAAGACTGTGGTAAGCAGCTCTAGCAAGTGAGTGGCCAGTTGGCACAAGAAGCTCTAGGAAATCGAAACTTCCCTGTTGTTTCTTTCCAAAGTTCAAAACAAGGGAAAACAATCAATTTGCACCAAGGTGACCATAGCCACCTACAGTCACCTACAATACAATTACCTGTGTCATAAGCGAGGCTCATGATCAAGTGTTCAGGTGTAGATCAAGCTGAGAACTCTGCAGTTTCCAGTATCAGTGGTTGGGACTTAGGAAATAACATTGAGTATAAAATCTGGAAATCTCGGTGTTGATGTGAAGGGATGTGAACAAGCAAGGGCATGCCAGAGCCAGTGGACAAACAGTATCATCTGTCACACTATGTAAGACATAGAGGTTAAGTCATGCCAGCAATGAGATTGCCAAATAGCAACTCCCTATTTGCTTTTTGTGTGTGGAAATAGGCTGAATCTCCCACCACAACTCACTTTGGTCGTATGAGCAAATGGACAGGTTCTTGAACAAATTGGACCTTGGGAAACAAGAAGGAGGAGCTAATGAAATTTTCACTAATAGGACTTGCAGACTTCAAAGCATAAACTATAAATGAGTGAATACATGCATCAGTATTCCCACATTAGTGAGGCAGAGTATATACATATTTGCCTTTGTCATGTCAGGCATATATCTACTTACACGCCAACATCAAGCACTACACAACAACTGTTGATAGCCCCAGTGGGTTAATTAATTAAGCACGGTTATTTTTTACTAACATAATCTTTCTAATTTAAAAATAAATTTTATTGTGCATATTTTAGGTATACAACACATTGTAAGATATGTATTTATATAAAGACATATAATAAATGGTTACTATAGTGGAACAAATTAATATACCCATCATTTTACTTAGTTACTCATTTCCCCCTCTGTGGCAAGAGCAGCTATCATCCATTCACTTAGCAAAATTTCTGACTACAGTATATTATTATTAACTATAGTTCTCATGTTGTATATTAGTAGGATATTTGCTACTTTTTACCCTTTGACCTACATCTCCCCATTTTCTCTCCTTCACCTCAATGCTGGTAACCACTGTTTTATTCTCTATCTCTGTCTCTCTATATATATTTGATTTTTTTAAGATTCCACATGTACATGGGACCATGCAGTATTTATCTTTCTGTGTCTGACTTATTTTACTTGGCATAATGTGCTCATATTATGGCAAATGGCATGATCTCCTTTTTTAAGGCTGCGTAGTACTCCCTTGTGTGTGTGTGTGTGTGAGTGCACACGTGTGCGCATGCACACGTATATGTACATGCACACACACATATATTTATACACACATACTATAGTTTCTTTATCCTTTCATTCACTGGTGGACACTAGTTTGTTTTCATACGTTGGCTATAGTGAATAATGCTTCAATGAACATGTGAGTACCAACATCTTTACTAGGTAGTGATTTCTTTCCTTTGAGCATATCCCCAGAAGGGGAATTGCTGGGTTATGTAGTAGTCCTGTTTTTCTTTAGAGACCTCCTTACTGTTATACCAATGTACATATCCCCCAACAGTGTACAAGAGTCACCTCTTCTCCATGCTCTCACCAATACTTGATAATACTTATTAAAATGTTAGGAAATGCTATTTGAAATAAAACATTTTAGCAAAGACTGGAAAGAGCATAATATATATAATTAATCATATATTATTTCATATAATACATACTATATAATTATAGAATATGACACAGAATTAATTTATATTATTGTATATAATAACATATAATATAGAATTAATAATACAATCTATATGTAATTTATCATAGTTTATATAATCTTTCTGGTCTTTGTCCAAATGTTTTATTTCAGAGATTATTTCTTAACATTTTAATAAGTGTTTCTTAGGAAAATTTTCTAAAGTAAAATAAGTCTGGAAAACACTTTTTACACAAATTTAAACTGGTTGCTTTGATGCAAGCCTTCTGAACCTTTGAATATGCAGTATAAATATCCAGGAGAGGAAAGAGTAGATATTGCCTCTAAAAATCATGTATCCACTGAAGTCTTCTTTATAAAGCATCTCATGAGACTAGTTTCTTGCAAAACATAATTTGAAAAAAATCTGATTTAGTTTTAAATTCAACCCACAGATAATAAATATTTAATTTTTCCATATATTTTCTTTAAATTAAAAATATTCAAATTTATTACAATTACTTGAAAGTCAACCTTGTATTCAATTGCATTTTTGTTCGCAAGCAGTCCCTTTACGCCTTCACCATTCTAGCACATTTAATATTAATTCATGGCTTGATCTGAGGGAGTCGATTTTTAAACACATTTTAAAGAATGGTTCATAGATATATGTTTCACAATCCCACTCAAATATGTGAAATATTTTTCTGTTGGCTTATTGTGTGACATTGATCTTGGTTATATACACAATCACTAGGTACTCAAATCATGTCCTCAAAATGCTAGGAAAAATCTGTTATGTATTACTGTATAGGAGTTGGTAGCTAGCCTGAATTTGTTCTTTTGTTCATAAGTTTAGTTTGTGGGGTGGGGCAGGAGGGAGGTTTGAGGTTCATGGAGCTAAATCCAGATATTCTGTTTTAGTCCAGCTTCTTTAACTTAGCCCAATTTTTTGAGATTCATCCATGTGGTTTTATGCTTGAATACTTCATTCCTTTTTATTGCTGAGTAGTATTCGGCTGTATAGTATACTGCAATTTGTTGATGGATTCACCTGTTGTTGGTCATTTATGTGGTTTTCACTTTCTAGCTATTTTTTTATTTATGTGATTTAAAATTTTTGCAAGGATGTGTCTAATGTGGGTATCTGAAATAATTTTGAATGATATTTGCAAAGCATGTCAAATCTATATAACTGGTTTGCTATAAGGATTCAATTTGAGGCTTGGCATAGTGGCTCACTCCTGTAATCCCAACACTTTAGGAGGCTAAAGTGGGTGGATCACCTGAGGTCAGAAGTTTGGGACCAGTCTGACTAATATGGTGAAACACTGTCTCTACTAAAAATACAAAATTAGCCAGGCATGGTGGTGTTTGGCTGTAATCCCAGCTATTTGGGAGGCTGAGGCAGAAGAATCACTTGAACCTGGGAGGCAGAGGTTGCAGTGAGCCAAGATCATGCCATTGCACTCCAGCCTGGGCAACAAGAGCAAAACTTCTCAAAATTAAAAAAAAAAAAGACTCACTTTGTTGGGACATAGAGATAAAAAGCATTCTTTTGATCCAATAATTGATACCTTCCATGTTCAATGGTGCCCTCTTTTCCTACTGGGGAGGACATGAGAATTGAAGGTCTTTGAGTGGAAAAATGTCCCACGATGAGTGTGCACTTAGTATGGTGCTTACTACTGCAGACTGAGTCCGGGGCAAGAAGGAAGGAACCCTGAATGAGGTGGCAGGCCAGTGTAATGCACTAGAGAAGTCCCTAAATCACAGCCCATTCCAGTACCTGGGATCATGAAGGCAAAGAAACTCTCTTTGAGTTCAGACACTGCAGTCTGCCAAAAGGGCTAGAAAGGCTGAAAGCACTCATGCCTGCCTTTTCCACAGACTCCTGTCTCACAGGGTTTAATCTCTACTAGTTTCTTGTTTCTCTCTTTTTTGTATGCCATAGATTCTTCCAGTGAACTCTCCAGTAGGCTCTAGCACTCTCCCCTTAACCCTCTATTTGGGCTATGATTTTTCCCCTGCAATTTTGGTTCTTCCTTCTGGGGAGAGCTGGTCCCTGAAATCTCGAGTCAGTCATCTGGAGAAGCTTGTCAATGCCTCAGGCTATGGACTGGTCTGGAGGATGTGTACTGGTTTAGGATCCAAGCTTAGCTCCAGTCGGGTACAATGTTGGGTGCTGCTGGACCAGGCTGACCTGTCCGGCAATACCCAACATTTGTGTTACAGAGGAGTGGCATGGACTTTGTAAGATTTTCTGGGTTATAAATAGCCTTAGGGTGGTGGCTTTCTCAATTGCAAATTACAGTAATAAGGTATTGGGCACTCCTGAGTAACTGGGATAGTGTGGAGAATGGTGTTAGCTGAGGTCACGCACACATTTTCTCCTTCCCAACCAATGTTTTTGTGCAAGCAAATGTAAATGGGTTATGCTGATTGACCTCTGGCCAAAAGGTGGCACTTGCACAAAGATCCAGATGCAGAGACGATCATGGGATTTACTTCTGGCCTATGCTACCCATGGAGAAGGAAGTACTCAGCTGTCCCAGGCAATAGGTGGGGCATGGAACTCCCAAAAATTTCTATCTGTGTCCTGCTACTAAGAGGGGTGGAGGAGCAAAGCTGGGTGGAAGCTGGGTAAGGCAAGTTCTCACTCTGGCTTCCCAAGTGTGTGTGCAAACAAAGGCTCTGATGGTGGCTGCTTGGGTAATGTACCAGAGAGAAGTAGAACCACCTTACATTGTCTTTGAGATTACATCTGCCACTGCTCCACAATAGAGTCATGCAAGGAGAGATGGGCAGCAGGAGGCAGTGAGACCCACCCAGGTCCCATGCCTTTGATATGGCATGTCTCACACTCTCAGGCTTCTACTGGCAGAAAGCTGCAGTAGCCAGCTGGTTCCCAGGCAGTCTGTGCTTGGAACACAAAACTGCCCCAGGCAACCAAGGTTCTCAGGCCACATGCCTCCTGGTTTGGCTTGTGAAGCATAGACGCTCAGTTCACACAGCCATGGCAGGAGAACACCTGAAAGAAGTATCCTACAAATGTCATTTAGATTAGTTATTTCACAGTATTGTTTAAGTATTTTATATTATTACTGAATTTTCTGCCTCTCTCTTCTATAAATTATTGGGAAATGACTATTAAAATATTTAACTACAATATGGATTTGTCCATTTTTTCTTGCAGTCCTATAATTTTCTTTATGTATTTTTGAGCTCTATTACTGCGTGCATACATGTTTAGAAGTGTTATTTTCTTTTGAGAAATTAATTCCTTTGTCATTAGGAAATAACCTTTTTAGCCACTGATAATATTCTTTTATCTGAAATCTACATTTATAACATTATTATAACTACTCCAGCTTTTTTTCTGTTTAATGTTAACATGATGACATATACACATATATGATGTTCACATGGATTCAGGCTGCTACCATTCTTTCAGTCCTTTTACTTTTCATCTATGCAGCTTTATATTTAGAGTGATTTTCTGGTAGGTATCAGATGGTTGAATTTTAAATAGCTTTTATGGATGACATGGCTACGTGCATTCTTGACCTAACTTTTTAGTGAAAAACTTTTGTAATTCCATCAATAATTTTTTACTTTCCAAGTACATATTAAAAGATTGACATCATTCAAATTTTTCCAAATTTTCTAAGTACTAAAGTGTTTAATAATCTTTATCTTGTTGACAAATACAGTATGGAATTTTATTGAGATTGATGAATGGTTTTTGAATCCAATTTTTCCTGTATTATTTCAAATTTGTGAAAAAGCAACCATTATTTAGAGAAGATAGCTCACACCTAGTGTTAATGTAACTGAAAGGCACATCTGTCTCAAATGAACACAGGAACCCAGTATATGTGAAGGCAGAGATTCAGGCTGATACCATTCGTGGGTTGTACACTAACTTGTAAGTACGAAGCATCAGCACCTCTAGACTTTGCATGGTTTTCCTGTCTATGATAGGCAGGGCAGTGGTCTGTATGGAGTTGCTAAAGTGGATGTCCAGATGCTAGTACACCTCCATAGTCACACTCAGCACTTTTTTGAGCATTTATTGCCAGCATCAAGTCACTTATGCTTTCTGGGAGAGCTTTCTTGCCCCAAATCCTCTGACTAGGGTACTTGTGGCTATGGGTGACTGGCCCATGTGCTACAGTTATCTCAGCTATTCTATTGCCCCAGATTTACCCCAAGGTGTAAAATATTTCTATACCCAGTTTCATGGTGAGGAAGATCTAGTGCAGGCTTGACCTCTCCTGACATACCTCAATTCAATACCACAGGCATTTCACCAGTGCTTGCTGCTAGGATTCTGTCATTTAGAAGACAGCCTTCTATAGGAATTATGAGGAATCTTAACCACTCTATGTTTGTCTGTGTGACTCACAGATTGCCATACCAAAGAGTGGGAATGCAAGTTGTCCCATCCCACTTCACTCATTCCTCAACTTTGCCATTTCTTCCATGCCTCTTTTTCAAGGTTCCAGCAACATCAGCCCAATTTTGAAACCTTGCCCTTACAGGCAGGTGGTAATTACAGGCAGGTGGTAAAGTGGAGGACAATTTAGGCAGCCCAAAAGTTTTACAGAGTGGCTGCTGGATATGTAAAATGGATTCTTCATTAAGCCCTATTGGTGGTGGCTAGCCTCCAAGAGCTGGTATTGCTCTCAGCTTAGCAGCTCTTTTTCTTAGCTGAAAGCTTCAATATCTAATTTTTAGACAACAGAAAAGATGTCATGACATTTCATATTATCTTGTATATCAACACGCACTGATTTGCTTTCCCTGTCACAGGAAATTTTGTCTTTGATTATTGTTTCTATTCTAATTATGTTATATTTTCAGGAATAGCTAACTTCTCTAAGCTAAAGCTCTAATATGACTCATTCATTCCTTCATTTACTCATGAAATCGTTCATTCAATAAACATTTACTAAGTGAATAGTACCAGGAATCATTTCAGGCATAGAGAATATAGTGGTGAGAAAAATATACCTGGTCTTTTTTCCCATCTTAAGAAACAGCAAGAATGACAGGTAATCAAAGACATCATTCTGATAAAATGTGATATACTAGAGTATGTAGAGAGTACTGGGAAACAATTAATGTAGAGGGCTCAAACTAGGTCAGTGAGTCAAGCATTAGGTAAACAGTAGTCAGGTAAAAGAGGCAAGAAAAGTGTTACAAGTAGAGAAAACAGCATGCCAAAAGGCTTTGCAGTTAAAGAAAAAATTTGTCACATATTTGAGGAATTATAGAAATTCATGTTGACTCTACTAATGAAGATAAGAGCAGGATAGTGGCTAGGTCACTTAGGGTCAATTCAAGTTATGCCTGGTTATGCATGGCAGATAGAATCTTAAAGACAATGCAAGTCAACAAATCTTCTAAGCACTTAAATCGTACAACTATATTTCGGGAGAATCACCTGGCTACAGTGTAGAGTTTAGACTAGAGGATTAAAAGATTGGTATCAGTAAATTTATTAGAAGTTTGCAATGGTCCAGGCATGAAGGGATAGAGGGCTGGATTAGTTAGATTAGGGGCAGTTAACATAAGCAAAAATGGACACATTTGAGAGATAGTTAGCAGGTAGGCTCAAAAGAACTTAGATGCTTCTTTGTGGAAGCCTAGAGTTGGGTGTTGGAAGATAAAGGAGATAAAGATAGTTGGTTTCTGTTTCTGGCCGACTTTAAATATACAACACAGAAAGAAAGCTGATGAATTCAGAATTTAAAGATTCACTGTGAAAGTCAAAAACAAATGTCCAGTGGCTGGTTGTATATATGGCTCAAGGGTCAACAGATGTCAAAGCTAATACAAATATTTGAGAGCTATCTTATTTAACTTTTAAATTTCATCTCACATTACTTTCCTCTATCATTTTTTTTCTGTCTTCCAGATGATCTTTTTAAGTTTGAGTTCTAAATCACTTATTTAGTTTTCTGCTACAGGATTTTTATTAAATATGCTATCTATCCTTAATTTACCAAACTCCCTTTATATTTTATCTTTGCTTTCATAGTTTGGTACCTCCTATGGTTGCCTATTCATATTACATTGCTTTGATTATATTAATGCTGTCAAGCAGTTTTCAAAATTCTCTTTAAGTTTCTATTGTAAAACATTTTTCCTGTTTAGGATGTTGCTTCCATTCCAATGTAATATCATCATTTTTTTTTTTTTAGTGAGCCCTGTGTTATTGTGCCCTCTCACTCATCCTCAGTCCAGAAAATTCTCTAGTTTTCATTCTGGGAGAAAATATTTTAAGTCATGAAGCAGATTCTGGGGGAAAATATTTTAAGTCACGTAGTTTATTTAGGTGTAGAAATGCCAGTAGAAGAGGGGGAATGATAAAGGTAAAGGAAGACAACATATAAAGGGTACATTGTTGAATCAGCTACCACTGTAGGTAAATCTATGGGAAAACCCTAGGAACCAGCGCACATTACATATTGAGAATTGTCCCACCTTAGGTGAAAGCTGTCAGGTAAACAAATGCACATATTGGTAGCTGGAGATCCGTCTAGTCCTGGAAGATGTTGGCAGGACACTGGGTCTTCTACAAAGACTTCTTTTTGCCATTGTTCAAGAAGTATGGATGTCTCTTTGTTCTTTTTATGTCTTGTTTTGTTTAACCCTCAATTGGGTGTACTGCAATATAATTCTAAGTTTAACCACCTTGAGTTAGCATTGGACTCACAGTTAAAAGCCCAGTCATCCACAAGACTGTCTGTGGTTCAGATGCCAGCCACAACTTTGGGGGTTCTCATACCACACACACTTCTGACTGTCTATACATTCAGGGGTGCCCTTAAGTTCCTTGGATTCAGTAGTTCACTAGAATTACTCGTACAACTCAGGAATGTGCTATTCATGAATACATTTTATTATAAGGGATATACATAGAATGATATCTGACAGGTCAGGGAGAGGGCATTTAAGTTCATGTACCTTCCCAGTACATCAATGTATGCTTCACTGAACTTCTGGGTCCATAGTTTTTATCAGGGTTTCCTTACATAGACATAATTGTTTGAATCACAGGCCATGTGATTGGATTTAATCTATAGTCCTCATGCCTTCCCAGAAGGTTTGGAGGTCAAATGACTCAACATCTGCAAATCCTCTAATCACTTGGCTGGTCTTCCTGAGATACCCAACCCCTATCCTGAGTCATCTTGCTAGCATAAGCTGTCTAGGACCCATCATGAATCACCTCATTAGCATTAACTATAGGGCCCACTACAAATGAAAAAGAGCTCCATCACTCAGGGAGTTCCAAGGATTTAGTTTCCCTCCCAGGAACAAGGGACAAAGACTAGATGGATTTTTTATTATACCACATTTCTCCATCTGGAGACAGCTGAATCGTCTTTGATCTAGATCTGAAGGGAGAGTTGGAGTTGTATACTACCACTAATTTCTCATGTTTAGCAGGCATCAATTTAGTTTATTTTTCATACTAAGAATCCTCTCTTCCCACTATCTGATCCTCTGAAAAACCAGAGCACTTAAAACTATGTCCCCAGCATACATTTCTTTTTTCCAGGACCTCATAAAGGTACAGAATCCAAATGAATGTAGAATTATGAAAGAGTAATAGTACCTTTGCAGGAGAAGGCAGATCTCCTTGTGTTCTGGGTAAACACAGATTCTGGGTGACAGAATCACAAGGTAAGTCATGGGAGAAGCACAAATGTCACACTTTTCTTTATGCTGGTGAATTGGCTTTATTTTTTATAGAAATTTTCTGAGATTTTCACGATAGCCTTAGTTTTCAGGAATGGTGTAAATTTTTCCATTTTAGTAAAGAAGTTGGGGGAAGCAAAATAAGAATATGCAAAACAAGCATTATTTCAAAACCTAACTCGAACAATTATGATGCACAGTTTAAAATGGCATCTTTAAAGTGCATTACCACATCTAATTGTGTATATTCTAGTTTTTGTATCTTTTAATTATTAACAAGCTTAGACTTACCTTTTACTAGGAAAGTGATACAGCAAAGTTGGCTGATATAGCTTCTTCACACAGACACTCTACTCAGGCAGAACTTCGTTATGGAGCTCATATAAACTAAATCTACATGCAAGTAATGTGCAGGCTTCCTTCCTCTCCTAAACATGAAGGTTGTATTGGAAAAGACGTGTTTCATTCCCACATCTGTTTTCTTTATTTTTATTTTATTTTCCTCTACTGGAAACCTTTACTAAATTCTATATCTATACAGCAATATCTGAAGTCATGCATAAAATATAATCATATGCCAATCTTACATCAACCTAATATTTTCCTTTCACAATCTATTCCCTGTAACTTTCCTTGGTGTTAGCTAACAATTGGCATCATATTCTGTTCAGACTAACCCTCTGTAATGTCACCAATTTACATCTCAGGAGGATGAATTTGCAGCTATGCATTAAAAATTTCATCTGCATATGTAAAGTGTGATCCACTGGATTTAAAGGTGAACAGTCATTTCAGCTATCATGCTCTAATATGAAATGTCTGTATTTTAGTTCCAAAAGACCATCAGGGAAAATATTATGCACAAAAATAATTTCAGCAACATCTGCTCCAGTCACTGTTATAATTATCTCAGAGACAACCAAAAGGATAATCACTTTTGTCATGTGAGAATACAGTGTTCTGTTCTAACTGGGTTAAGTACATGCCATGGCAGAACACAGAGAAAAGGCATAATAGGAAAATATGAATAGAAGATAGTTCAGCTATGATCCTTACAACATTATTTTATGAAAATAACAAATTAATCCATAGAGAAACTTTCTCTGACCAGTCATAATTATGTCAACTAAGCATTAGTCTTGGAGTCACTTGAGCTGCCAGTCATTAAAGTCTTTCTGCTTTAATTTTCTCAACTCACAATAATACTCATTTCAAGAACATGGGCTCTGTGAGGTCGGTACCTGCCTCTTATCCTCTATTTTAGGCAAAGCATTTAGCTTACTAGCAGCACATACTTGGCCCTTAATCAATAGTCATTGAATCATTCACTCATTCGTTTAACAAATATTTAGTCTGTTCCAGGCATAAAGAGAGACAGGTAGGTTACACATCATGAGGGCTATCACCACTTTAGTGAGAGGGAACAGGGCAAAGAAAGAAATATAAGGTAAGCAATTAGAATAGCCTCTTATAATGGAGTTATGTCCTAAATGCCATTAGAACACTGAGAAAGGAGCCATTAATTCTGCCCTAAAGAGTTAGAAAACATACACAAAGGATTTGTATTAGTCTGTTTTCATACCGCTATAAAGATACTACCTGAGACTGGGTAATTTATAAAGAAAAGATGTTTAATTGACTCAGTTCCACATGGCTGGGGAGACCTCAGGACACTTATATTCATGGTAGAAGGGGAAGGGGAAACAATGCACTTTTTACATGGTGGCAGAAGAGACAGAGAGTGAGGCCAAATTGCCAAACACTTTTCATAACTCAGGGAGTTCCAATGATTTAGTTTCCTCCCCAGGAATAAGGGGCAAAGACTAGATTGATTTTGCATTATACCGTACTTCTCCATCTGGAGACAGCTCAGTCTCCTTTGATCTAGATCTGGATGGAGAATTGGAGTTGTAAACGACTACTAATTTCTCATGTTTAGCAGACATCAACTTAGTTTATTTTTCACACACAGAGCCAAACCATATCAGGAGATGACATAAACTTGATCCTAAAGAATAACTAAAATTTACCAGATGGAGATGAATGAGAAGGATGTAACAGGCAGAAGAAACAACATACTCAATAACACTGAATAATATAAGAGTTTCTAAGACTCATATGCTACCTGAAGTTCTTTTTGCAGGGTAGTATGGTAGGGGAAGAATAGCAGGAGAGCATTCAAGTCAGCCAACCCAAGACCAAATGGTAAAGGGCTTTGTATCTCACACCAAGGAGTCTGGCTTTCATCTTATAGGTAATTAGAAGCCATAGAAAATTTTTTAACACGATCAGTATTGCAGGATTAACAGGTGACTTCTACATTAAATGGTTTGTTTAGAAAGTAGCTAAAGAAGGAGACTAGTTAGAAAATTCTGGCATTAATTTGTCAATATATGATGGGAATAGGTACTAAGGCAACAGTAGAAATAAAAAAATACATACCAATTTGAAAGATAATTAAAGGGGAATATAGTTAGGATTTAATGATTTTAGATTACTTTCAACTTTGTGCCAGACACTATTCTAGACTCAGGATAAAACAGAGAAGAAAATTGGCAAAATTGTCATTGCCTGACCTTGCAGAGCTCATAATCTAAAGGAGTAAAAAGATACGCTGAGTTCTGTGAGATTCCCTTAGCTCCATTGTTTAGGGTCTACACATCCAAAACCCAGTTCTCAGAACATTGGCTGCTCATGGCCTACTTCAGCAGGCCCTCACTGTGAATTGCCTTTATTTAAGGTTAAGGCTCATCCCGGGGAAGGTCTATAACCTATGTCTAGCTGGTAAGAGGATGTAAGATTCCAGCACTCCCACTTTAGTTCAATTTGGGACAATGCCAAAGCTTCAGAGCTACTGTAAAATTGGCTGCAGTCTCCACTGCAAGAGCATTACAGATCTATGCACCTCTTTACCAAAACCTACCTATCTAACTCCCTTACACATGCAGCTCTCAGAAGCAATCACCAATGAACAACTGCACACAATCCTTCAGCTAAAAGTATATTTTCAGGGAACCCAGTTGAAGATAGTCAGTGCCAGGAGTGGTCTTAGAAAGCAAACTTTTAAATAGGTTTTGGAAAATGGATCACTTGTCAGAACATGGCAATGAGAATCTCATTGCTAGAGGTAGATGGAGTATGGATAGTTCTTGGTCTACTGTAATGGTGCAATTAACAAAACTATCACCAATGGTAATACGTGACAAGTCACAGGTGGAAGGGGTCACACTAGCTGATGAAACTGGCACTTGAGAGGTATGAGAGACACACTGTGAGGGCAATGGAATTGTGTGACTTGCTGAACACCACTGATTCATCAGAGAGAAATAAAGACAGACTCAATATGATTAATCATCAATTCAATATGTATTATAAAAGTCAGGGTGCCTTGTAGGTTGCATTAAAGTTCCTCACTTTCTACAGCCAGAGTCAAAACAAAGCTGAAGACCAGGTGGTAGACTTAATCAAAGTGTTGCAGAGCTTCAGTGAAGGGAGAATTCTCAGTCTTGGTAGAATTTTTACTTCAAGGCCAGGACCCTATTCTGGAACAAGTAAGACATTAAAACTTGGAAAATCTGTGAAAGTGCAGTGGCACATCCTCTGAACCCACCAGGCCTGACGTAAAGGTCACTCACCCCTCTTAGTAGATTGTAGCTCCTCCTTACTAAAGATTATGAAGAAGCTTCATATAAAGCAGGTGACATAATAAAATGCTCCTTTTTCTCAGCATCTATCATCCTGGCTGAGAATTAATGTCTAATTGTCAAACCCTGACACAGTTGTGCTGTGCCTGCTTAGGGAGGAAAGGAGCTATAGGAATCTGACTGATCTGCACTGCCAAGGGCTGGATATTATACATGGATCTGGACCCTACTAGGGGTGGGGTAACACTACAGCCCAACGGTGCTTGATACTGTATGTGGACCTGGCTCCCAGGGGTGCCTGATAATGGACAAGGAACTGGTCCCTGGGTGTGCTGGATACCGAACATAGACTAGACTACAAGAGTGTGAAGCAAAACAGAAAATTGTATAAGGAAGAGTTTATCTGGAGGAGCACATTCTCATGGTACAGAATTTAACATTCTGGTGAAGACCACAAGAGAAAGTACAAATGGGCTGCAAAAGTGACACTTAGAAGCTTGGAAAAAGTGATGGACACAGCTAATGGAGTAGAAATGTGAGAACTACTATCATGATAGTTCATGGAGCAAAGGCTCCCAAGGCTCAGAAAAGTGGGCATGCTAGGTTAGAAAACCCAGCAGATACTTACATTCCTTTGAAGGACCTGGAGGACACTACTTGTAACAAAACAAAGAACATGCTGATGAAAGGGGCACCAGCCTCACTGAGAAGCTGAGTGTGGTTGTTATTAATAGGCCAGGACTCATGGTAAGAGATGCTGTTACAGGACTGGGCTACTTCATAGCAATGAGGGTGATGGGACCCGGAATAATGGAAACCACATGGTATCACTGAACAGTCAGTAAACAAGGTGAGTCAATTAACACAACAGCAAAATCAGAGTGGTAATCAGGGGCTCTGATACACAAAGAACTTTTGGGATGGTTTATAGAATATTGTTCTTAGAGGCATGATTAGGAATGCAACTAAAACTTGCTTGATTTATACAATCAAAAGAAATCTAGAGTTGATGATTATGAGACTAAAGGTAATTACACCAGTAAAGAGTGATGATCCCTTACCCAGCTTTTAGATATGGCCAGTTCTCAGATAGATCCTGAACACACTGACTAAAGGAAACATTAGTTCCCTATGATAAAAGAACACAGCAGCAAGACCACAACAAGCACAAGAAGTGTTAATTCCCCCAATGTTTTACCACCAAATGGTCCCACAGCTATTTATTCAGGAAACCATATGCTAGGAAAAGTAAAATACCTGGACATTTCAGGGACTTTTTAACAGAGGGTCTAAATCAACATTGATTTCTGAAGATGCAAAATGCTATTGGAGCCCCCTTTTAGAGTAGGGGACAAATGAAGGTTAGTGGTGGAGTTCTGAGCAGTAGTTAATGAGTCTGGCTCATAGTGTTCCCACAGGGTCCATGAACAACATCTGATGGTCATATCCCAGGTTCCCATATATATATTGGAATGCTTTGTCATTAGCAGAACTATAACGTTGGTTCACAAGTCTGTGGTATGAGAGTTATTGGAATAAGGAAAACCAAGTGAAAGCCTCTATATCCCTCCCCCAGGCAAGAGAGTAAATTTTAAAAATACTATATTGTATGTGGGGAATGGCAAAGTTTAAGGCACTCTCAAAACCTTGAATGCAGAAGTCCTAGTCGATATGGAAGCTATAGGAGCAATTTCAAAGAAACTATGGGAATAAAGGCCTGACTGAGTGGGTTCAAGCAAGAATGAGTAGAGGCAACTTCTTTCAGGAAATTTGCTATGATAGCAAGCAGAAAAGTGGCTTTGAATGCGTATTGTAAGGGAAAGAAAATAAAAAGACCGAAGTCACTAGCTTCTTTGATTAAATGTGGGCTAGCATTATTAATCAAGATTAAAAATAGATATGGAAAGCCATTAGGCTTTTGAAATTTGAAAGGGGAAAATAATGTTTTACTTTGGAACCTATTTGCTTTGAATATAGAATTGCCTAAGCTGGGCAAGCCAGAAGCAGGGGCCACAGATCTCAGAAGAGAGCTGGAATCTCAAGAGCTAAGATGGTCATGAGAGAGACTAGGACTTTACCCTAGCAACCAGACAGGTTCCGGGGATTTCATGTCTCATTTGCCATGAAAATGGGACTGGCTTACAGTCTAGGGAGCTAGGACTGGGAAAAATAGTTTCAATACCTTGGGACAAGCATATTTGGTAGGGCTAGGGGAAGAGTTCCAAAAGGCCCAATACAAAAGGGAAGAAATAGAGCAAACTGTGCTCAAAAATAAGATAAGCTCAAGGTGAATGGGAAGGCAAAGCTGTGATAATTCCATTCCTGATACTGGCCCTCAGGAATGCCACTGGGTAGACCACAGGAAGGGTGGAATGCTAAGAAAGGCAGAGACTTAGGAAAACACAATCATTTCATAGTACACAATAAAATATTATCATCTTCATCTCCTAACAGCAGAACTAGAAGAAGAAATAAAACAGGATCTGGAATCATAGCTGGCTTGGGGACTGCCTCTCCCCCATTGTGTCTGGGGCTCACAGGGAATTTGGAATCTGAGCAAATCTATGGGACTATAATGAGTTCCATATTGGATATAATGAGTTTAAATACCTGGCTAAGTATAAGTGTAGGTTTAAAACTCAAGATGTTTTCAACAGAAGTAAAAATTACTAGTACCTGAATGTTTTGTATTTTGCTCCTCCTCCCTTCAAATGGGGAATGATTCTTTCACACTTGCCCAGATTCTCCTCTAGGTAAAGGAGTTGGTAATGAATGAAGCCATGAGAACACCACATAAAATATGAAAGTGAAGTTATCATAATGAGCTTGAAGAGTAAAACAGAAAAATAAGGAGAGCTAAATTTTGAGAAATCGTTTTGAGAATCTGGAGTCCAAAATGGAAAATGGAATGTATCAGGAAGAAACTGCTATCTGCTTTAGGATCCTCAAAGTAGCAAAAGCAGAGACAACATTCTAGCTGTGTATGGAGAACGCTCTCATTTTATGCACTTCATTGAGAAGCTATTTAAAGACTGAAGAATTTTAATCATTTTAGGGCTAATGGCTGTTTTTTGCTTTGTTTTTTTTTTGTTTATTGCAACACCTTTACTAAACAGGTCTATGTGGTCTTTATTTTTATTAATTTTTTAATTTTTGTGGGTACATAGTAGGTGTATATATTGTGTGTTACATGAGATATTTTGATACACATATCATGCAATGCATAATAATTACATGCAATGCCTAATAATTACATCAGGCTAAATGGAGTATCCATCACCTCAAGCATTTATCCTTCATGTTACAAAAAATTCAACTATACTCTTTTAGTTATTTTTAAATGTACAATTACGTTTTTAGTTTAGTCACTCTGTTGTTCTAGCAAATACTATGTCTTATTCATTCATTAATGTTTTGTTACCCATTAACCATCCTCCATTCCCACCCAATCCTCACCCACCAAATACCCTTCCCAGCCTGTGGTAACCATTCTTCTATTCTCCAGCCCCATGAGTTAATTGTTTTAATTTTTAGATAAGTTCCATAGATAAGTCAGAACATGTACGATTTTTCTTTCTGTGCCTAAATTATTTCCCTTAACATAATGACTTCCATTTCCATCCATATTGTTGCAAATAATAGCATCTCACTCTTTTTATAGCTGAATAAAACTCCATTGAGAGAATGTACCACATTTTCTTTATCCATTCACCCACTGATGGACATACAGCTTGCTTCCAAATCATAGCTATTGTGAATAGGCTGAAATAAACATGGAAGTGCAGATATTTCTTTGATATACTGATTTCCTTTCTTGTGGGTATATACTTACCTATCAATGGGATTGTTGGGTCTTACAGTAGCTCCTCTTTTAATTTATTGAGGATGCTCCAAACTGTTCTCCATAGTGGTCATAGTCATTTACATTCCCATCAACAGTGTAGAGAATTCCCTTTTCTCCATATCCTTGGCAGCATTTGTTATTGCTTGATTTCCTTTTTATAAAAGTCATTTTAACTGTGATGAGGTGATATTTCATCGCAAATTATTGTAGTTTTGATTTGCATGTCTCTGATGATCAATGATGTGCAAATTTTCATACACCTGTTTGCCACTTGTATGTCTTCTTTTGAGAAATGTCTATTTAAATCTTTTGCCCATTTTTGATTGGATTAATAACTTTTTTCCTATAGAGTTGTTGCTTATATATTCTGTTTATATATCCCTTGTCAGATACATAGTTTTCAAATATTTTCTGCCATTGCATGAGTTGTCTCTTTGCTTTATTGATTGCTTTCTTTGCTGAGCGGAAGTCTTTTAACTTGATATGACCCTATTTGTCCATGTTTTCTTTGGTTGGTTGTCTGTATTTTCAGGGTATTACTGAAGAATATTTTGCCCACTCCAATATACTGAAGATTTTCCCCAATGTTTTCTTTTAGTAGTTTCATCATTTGAAGTCGTAAATTTAAGTTTTTAAACCATTTTGATTTTTGTATGTGAGAGACAGGGGTCTAGTTTCATTCTTTTACATATAAGTATCCAGTTATCCTACAACCGTTTATTAAAGAGACTATCCTTTCCACAGTGTATGTTCTTGGTACGTTTGTAAAAGAATGAGTTCACTGTAGATGTATGGATTTGTCTCTGGGTTCTCTATTCTGTTCCACTGATCTATTCTGTTTTTATGCCAGCACCATGCCATTCTGGTTACTATAGCTCTGTACTGTAATTTAAAGTTAGGTAATGTGCTTCTTCCAGTTTGGTTCTTTATCCTTAGGATAGATTTGGCTATTTCAGAGTCTTTTGTGGTTCTCTATCAGTTTTAGGATAGTTTGTTCTACTTCTGTGAAAGATGTCATTGGTATTTCGATAGGGATTCTCTTGAATCTTTAAATTGCTTTGGGTAGTATGAACATTTAACAATATTCATTCTTTCAATCCATGAACATGAAATATCTTTCCACTTTTTTGTGTCCTCTTTAATTTCTTGCATTAATGTTTTTTAGTTTTTATTGCAGAGATTTTTCATTTATTTGGTTAATTTCTAGGTATTTTATTTGTAGTTATTGTAAGTGGAATTATTTTCTTGATTTTACAGATTGTTTGCTGTTGACATATAGAAATGCTACTGATTTTTATACTTTGCTCTTTGTATCTTGCAACTTTACTGAATTTGTTTACCAGTTCTAATTGGTTTTTGGTTGGGTTATCAAGTTTTTCCAAAGATCATATCATCAGCAAAGATAATTTGACCTCTTTTTTTTTTTTACAATTTGGATGTTCTTGATTTCTTTCTCTTTTTCTGATTGTTTTACCTAGGACTTCCAGCACTATGTTGAATAACAGGGTGGAAGTAGGCATCCTAGTCATGTTCCAGATCTTAGAGGAAAGGCTTTACGTTTTTATTATTATTATTCAGTATGATACTAGCTATAGATCTGTCTGTCACATATGGTTTTGATTATGTTGAGGTACATTCCATCTAACCCCAGGTTTTTGAAGTGTTGTTGAAAATGCTTTTGCAGCACCAGGTAAAATGATCATATGGTTTTGTCCTTCATTCTATTGATACGATATATACATTAACTGATTTGCATATATTGAACCATCCTTGCATCCCGAGGATAAATTCCATTTGGCCATAACTGATCTTTTAAATGTGTTGCTGAATTCTGTTTGCTAGTATTTTGTTGAGGATTTTTGCACCAATATTTATCAGTGGTATTGACCCATAGTTGTCTTTGTTGTTGTTGTGTCTTTGTCTGGATTTGGTATCTGAGTAATACTGGCTTCCTATAATGACTTTCCCCCTCCTCTATTTTTCAGAATGGTTTGAGTATGATTGGTATTAGTTCTCTTGATGTTTGATAGAATTCAGCAGTGAAGCACTCAGATCCTGGGATTTTCTGTAATAGAAGACATTTTATTACAGCTTTGATCTCATTACTTGTTATTGGTCTGTTCAGGTTTCGAATTTCTTCCTGTTTCAATGTTGGTACGTTGCATTTGTCTAGGAATTTGTCCATTTTTTCTAGATGCTCTAATTTATTGGCATATAGCTGCTCATAGTAGCCACTAGTGATCCTTTGAATTTCTGTAGTACCAGTTGTAATGTCTCCATGTACATCTCTGATTTTGTCTAGATGAGTCTTCTCTCTTTTTTTCTTAGTCTGTCTACAGGTTTGTACATTTAGTTTATCTTTTCAAAAAACAAACTTCCTTTTATTGATCTTTTGTATTGTTTTATTCATTTCAAATTAAGTTATCTCTGCTCTGGTCTTTATTATTTCTTTTCTTCTACTATATTTGAGTTTGGTTTGCTTTTGCTTTTCTAGTTATTTAAGATTCATTGTCAGGTTGTTCATTTGAAGTTTTTCTTCTTTTTTGATGTAGGCACTTACAGCTCTTAGTACTCTTAGTACTATTTTTGCTGTATCCCATAGGTTTTGGTATGCTGTGTTCTATTATCATTTGTTTCAAGAAATTGTTCAATTCATTCTTAATTTTTTCATTGACCTACTGGTTATTCAGGAGCATATTGTTTAACCTCCAGGAGTTTGTATATTTTCCAAAATTCCTCTTGTTATTGATTTCTAGTTTTATTCCATTATGAATGTTTGAAGACTTATTTTGTGACCTAACATATGATTTATCCTTGAGAATGATACATGTGCTGAGGAAAAGAATTTGTATCCTGCAGCCATTGGATGAACTATTCAATAAATATCCATTAGGTCCATTTGGTCTATATTGCAGATTAAGTCTGTTGTTTCTTTGTTGATTTTCTGCCTGGGAGATCTGTACAATGCTGAAAGGAGGGTATTGAAGTCTACAACTGGTATTTTACTGGAGCCTATCTCTGTCTTTAAGTGTAATAATATTTGCTTTATATATCTGTGCTCCAGTGTTGGGTGCATATATGTTTACTATTATATCCTCTTGCCGAATTGACCCTTTTACCATTGTATAGTAACTTACTTTATCTCCTCTTATAGTTTTTAAATCTATTTTGTCTGATATAAGTATAGTGACTACTGCTTTTTCTAGATTTCCACTGGCATGGAATATCTTTTCCATCCCTTTGTTTTCAGTTTGTGTTTCTTTATAGATGAAGAGTTTCTTGTAGGCAACAGATCATGTCTTGTTTTTTTGTTTTGTTTTTGTTTTTGTTTTTTAATCCATTCAGCCAATCTATATCTTTTGATTGGAGAGTTTAGTCTATTTACATTTACATTCAATATTATTATTGATAAGTAAGGACTTACAACAGCCATTTTGTTATTTGTTTTCTAGTGGTTTTGAGGTCTTCTCTTCCTTCTTTCCTTCCTTCCAGTCTTCCTGTTAGTGATGATGCTTTTCTCTCATAGTATGATTTAATTTCTTGCTCTTTATTTTTTTGTGTATCAAATGTATTTTTCTTGATTTAGTTTACCATGAAGCTTGCAAACACTATCTTATAACCATTATTTTAAGCTGATAACAACTCAACACTGTTTACATAAACAAACAAAAAGAAAACTAATAAAAATTATATACTTTAACTTCATCCCCACACTTATTAACATTTTGTTTCTATTTATGTCTTCTTGTACTCTCTATGTCTTGAAAGTTGTTGTAGTTTGCATAGTCTTTATTTTAAGATTGTTTTTGTGACCACGTTGTAGTAGGTGTTATTCATGTGATTTTACTGTCCAATTTATTCTCATGTTATCACCAAAGAGTACTGCTTTATTGTTATGAAAAAGGATGGGAGAAATGGACTGAACATAATTCAGAATGTTGAATTTGTGCCAGCTAAGTACAAATGGATCACAATGCCCTAAACAAATAAGTGTTTCCCAGCAGTTTGAAAACAGAAAACTATTTGAGAAAATGAGTGCCATAGCTACCATAGTAGTAGAGCAACAGGCAATTTAAAGGGCTCTTGTCTTAGCGTCCTCACTAAATTTAACTCTTGAGTAACAATATAATAATTTCATCAAGACAATATAATCTACTGTGTTAAATTAGTGATGCTAATTTTTAAATATAGTATTTTTAAAGTTTGTATATAATTTACAAAATTTTTCTTTTTAAGATATTGATTCACATTTGAACATGTTTAAGTGATGTTTTTACAAAATAATTTATGTTAAAATGGGAAGAGAAAGAATTTTGCTTCTAAAAGTTACGTTTGTGTTATTAAGTTTGAGAAACAATCGGAATACAGCTAGCCATAATGCAAGGAATGATGAAAAAGTGCCCTCAGACAGGCATAAGCCATAGAAGGAAACTGGCAAAAAGCAGAAAAGATGCCAGAGCAGTTCTAGAGAGAAGTAAAATGTTTGGGAACTATCAATCAAACCCACAGAAATTTTTCTCATAGCCAGCTTTTTTAATTTCAGATAATTTATCTTGGAGTTTTTATTTAATAATACCCATTTATGTTTCTGACTTTTTTCATCATGCCACAAATGTATGTAGCAATTACAAATAATTTTGTGTTTCATCTGAGCAACCCTGCATTAACTAAATGTGAGAAGTGTCTTGGTTCTCCTGGCAACTGTAGTTTAAAATAATGTAGTCATATTCTCAACAAATGTGCTGAAAACTAACATAATAAGGTATTATAATGTTGTAACAACTGGAACATTTTGACTTAAACATTATGGATCCACAATTTTATATCACACCTCAGCAATGAACACTGTATCAAAAAGTAAGCAATCCTTATTCAGTCATTTCTACTCATTCTTGAATGGCATTTGCCTTCTTTTAACTTTCAATTTATCATTTATCACATGTGAATTTTTGAGTAATTACAATATTCAAATCTTCAGTCTAGAGGGAATTACAATAGGATTTTGTCCCTTTTCATCCTGACTTTTGTCTTGTCACTATGGCTTCTCCTATTAAACTAAGCTCCAGCCTAACTGAAATTTTTCCATTCGTTGAACAGGGCATAATCTTTCTAATGTTAAACATCCCCCTCAAATGTTCACACCATGAGTCCAACCAATTCAGCAGCTTTTTCCCCAGACATCTTCCCATTTATATAGAGATGCCAAATTCAGCTAATAAAAATACAAGACACCCAGTTAAATTTGAATTACAGATAAGTTTTTGAATTACAGATTCAAAGTTAAATTTGAATTACAGATAAGTTTTTTTTTACCATAAATATAGCTGATATATTGCATAGGACATACTTCTTATACCAAAAATTATTTGTTGTTTATCTGAAACTCAGATTTTACTAGATGTCTATATTTTGCCTGAAAATCCTGAGGCTGGAAGGACTCTCAATGCTACAGCTTTTAATTTCTCTTAATGCATACCCTCATCCACAGGTATGGCTTAAAAAAAGTGAGGCTTCTGTACAGAAAAGTAAGAAACTGGCAACTTTTGGTGTGGCATCAACGTCTTTCTTCTTGCTGATATCCTGGCCCTCTTTCCAAACTAATTTTATAGCCTACAGTTCCATGTTAGTTAATAGTTTTTTTCTAGATCCCTAACCTTCTAACCCACTCTTAGGCTCTGACGAATGAGAACCAATTTTTGAAAAGACTGCAGCCCTGTATTATCTCATCTGAGCAGCCCAGAAAAATCTCAGTTTCAGAAACTAGATTAAAGTGACCCTAGGTTGCTTGCACACCTGAAAGCTGCAAAGGCAAATAAAAATCCTCTTTAATAAAAGAGGACACTGTGTTCGGTAGAGTATTAGTGCTACTCACTTGTATTTTTAATTCTCTTTTATGCACAGGAAAAGCTTGCTTTTCCCCATCCATTTAAATTTGGGAGTAGTCAAGTAACTTAACTAAGCAATGAAGTATTTAAAACTAATACACAATTCTCATTTCTCTTCCTAGCCTTATATATATGGCCAAGATGGATAAAATAAGGGGGGGAAAAAGCTTTCAAAGGGAATATTCAGAGATCACAGAGAATAGTGGACTAGGAAAGCCTTCCCAGGTAACAAAATTGTATAAATAAAAAATTATCCAAATAGGCACCCGTTGAAATGTATTTTCAGGACAAATTCAGTATTACTATGACCCAGTTACTTCTGTGGGTCTCCCACTCTTTCTCTTTCAAAATTAGAGTGTTTTTTTGTAATTATCCTATCCCTATTTCACCACTGTATGTTGGTATGGAGCAGAAGACAACTTTATCTTTTAAGTTCATTGATCTCTGGATCAAGAGATCCACATCTGGATTTGATGTAAATACTGCTATCCATCACACCCTAACGGAGAGACTACCGTGCATTACCAAAAAATCCTGCATTTTCAACTAAACGATATGTTTGGATAGGATTTCAAGTTAGTCACCTCTGAGTTAAGAGTCTGTGTATTTGACATGCAGAAAAGAGACTGAGCCTAATAGCTGGTAACCAGAAGAGCAGTCTGCAGTAGACATTAGTGCTATTCTCCACTACTTTTCAGTTTTCCTGCCCTTTTAGGCCCAGGAAACAACTACATTTCCCTGTCCCCTTGCTCTAGCTAATAAAATGCAAATAGAAGTGATATATGTATTTGCAGGTAGAAGTATTTATAATACGATTTTACTATTTTCCCCCTGTCTTGGCAATTGTGGAAGCAGCTGTTAATATGAAGCTGAAGGACTGTATTAAGGAAAAAAACTTATCTTCCAAGTCTGCGAGGGGCGTGGTTTCGCCTCTATCTGGGAATCAGAGGGGTTTCAAATGTAAACTTCTTTATCTGACTTTCCCTGTCGACACCTGCCCCTCAGTTTAAGTAGAGAAATCCAGGTGGGTTTCTTTGTTCCAAAAACCTGCCAAAAGCTCTGGGAGGAGGGGTCTCTGTTGGGGACCAAGTAGCCAATCAGGTATCAAAGTCAAAGATCAGTCACTACAGTGGAAGTTTGAAAGAACTTCTCTCATTGGATGAGAACATGAAGGGGGCAGGAATAACTCCAGGGTTAAAATCCTGCTGCTCCTTACCTATGTGGATTCCTTCCTTGGATCCCCTCCCATGGCAATGTGGGAGCTCTCTCTCTCTCCCTCCCTCTCTCTCTCTCTCTCTCTCCCTCTCTCCCTCCCCAATAAATTGCTCTCTACTAAACTCTTTGGGTCCATGATATTTATTCAAAGGGTAAGCTCACTGTGCCTCAGGGGCCCCTTTCCCCATTCTTGGGGTAAAAGAGGCCAAGGACGTGGGAATCCAAATGGGGAGGGAGCTGAGTAAGCAGCCCTGCCCCAGTCAGTTACAAAGCTATCATAAGATTAGAGCAAGCTGAATTGTTAAATCTACATGTGAAATATGGCAAACTGGAGCATTATCTAGTTGCCCTTGCATGTTAGCCTACTGATATTGAGGTTGTTACCACAGCATAACAAAGATAATCTGACTGATACTTTAACATAGGCTAGAAAGTATTTCTATAAATGTTTTCAATACACTGTGCAGCACATATTCAAAAGTAATTTATACAAGAAAAGACATCAAAAACAAAATCCAGCGGAAACAATAGACAATATAAATAGATCTATAGAATTTCCAGAGATTATATTATCAAATGCAGATATTAACTATGCTTATTAACTTTTTATTATTAACTCTAGCTTAATTCAACAGTGATCCAAAAATGTCCATTGTATAGCTTTAATCCTATCAAATTTTTTAGAGCTGCTTTATTGCTCAATATATAATAAAATTTGCTTAAAGTTCTATGTATACTTGAAAGAAATGCACATTCTACAATTGTTGGGCATAGTGTTTTACATACGTTAATTAAGTCATTTTTGTCATACTTTAAAAATATTCTTGACTTTTTTCTCTTGTTCTATCAGTAATCAGTAGAGCAAATTGGAAATACAGTGATAAAATCTTCCAGTATGATTTTAGCTGTGGTCTATCTCCTCTCATGGTCTGTTAATTCTTACTTCATATATTATAATTTGATTGTCCTTATTTGAAATTGGAAATAAATTGAAATTGTGGTGTTTTCCTTGTCAAATATTTTCATAACAAGTTATGCTTTTTCTCTAAAGAAATATCAAATAAAGTATACTTTAAGGCACAAAGTGATATACTTGTAAATAACATGAGTCAAAGAAGAAATCACAATGGATATTACAAAATATTTCACATTAAATAACTTCAAAATACAACATAGAAAAACTTTCAGAATACAGCCTAAGCCACATTTAATGGAAAAATTGTATTTTAAAATTATTAGAAAAGGAGAAATGTTAAATATCAGTGATCAATAAGTTAGAAAAAGCACAACACATTAAACATACATAATGTAAAAGGATGGTAATACAAAATATAAAGTATTCCCTTCCAATTACTTATTTCCTGTTATTATAGTTTCTTTTCAGTATAGCTTGTAGTCAGTAGTTGACTCATTGTAGTTTTTATTCATAAATATCTTCATTTAATAACAATGATGATAATAATCGAGAAATTATTATGTGCCAGGTGCTGTATAAAAGTTTTACATGCAGTATTTCATTTAATGCTCTGAATAATTCTATGAAGAAGGAAATATAGTTTTTCCTATTCTACAAATGAGAAAACTGAAACTTAAACAAAGGTTGTGTAATTTGCCTGAGGTCAAACCAAGCATTCTGACTCCAGAGCCAGCACTTTCAACTAGAACACTATATACATGGCTCCCACTGTCTCTTACACACACAGTAATGCATACACACACAGCACAGTCAAGAGGACACTCCCTCTTCTACTCCTCAGATTTACTAGTGGTTGGCCTGTAGAGATACCTGTCAGAAAATAGGTGATTTGTCTACAAGATCTATCTAGCTATGCCACATAAGAGATAAATGCCAAACTTTTTGGACTTCTAGAATATAGAAATATTTTTGTCTATATCCAACTCTTAACTGTAGAGTTTGAAGAATCGCTAGTAGTTTTCTACTCCCACAAATGCAGAAAATCCCTTTCACTGTGTCCTTGATAAACATACTCTTTGACCAGATCTAAAAACATAAGCTCCTTCCTCAGCAGACCATTTTGAAATACTAATTTCTTACAGCTTCACCCCAACTCCACTCATGTTACTTGCTTATATTCTCTCTTATTTAGTAGGAGGAGGTATGTTGCAAAAGGATACACTATGGCAATAAATCCACATAAAATCTCACCTCGCAAAGTAATATTTTTATGGCACATATTTTGTTCTGGTTACAATAATAATGCTTGTTGACTGAAGAGAACTGGGGAGATCCAAAAAGAATAAAAGGTAAAATGCAGATTACTTTCAAAATCATTATTATAAGGTATCTTGTCAACATGTTGACTTATATAGTTTCTGTAGCCTAGAATGGGATATATATGAATGTAAAGGCATAAGAGAAAAACTATCAAGGGGCCAATGAAACACTATTGCTAATTAGTGACCACAGGTGCAAAAATATATTGAATTGTTTTAATTAACAATTCCTTCATAGCTTTGAGTACTGTGAACCTCAAGAACCACCCTTCAGTCTGCTTGTTTCTCTTTGAAAAGTGGCTAACCAAAGTTTATTTTCCACTTGTCCATAAACCACTTAGGATACAGTTCAGCTAGCTTGTTTTACATTTATTATTTATCTTACCAGTATTTTCTCTCTCCAAGGATATTTCCTGCAGTAAATAATCAACCTTGACAACATATTAGAGTAGAACAAATATATGGTAGATAGACAGAACCAATTTCACTTGACTTTGAGTCTTCCTGACAATGCAGTGACAGTATTAGGTATAAATTAAGCATTTAGAGGGTACATTGCACTAGTCAGTAAAATCATCCATCTAGAGCTTCTCCAGTGACTTACTGTTAAAAATTGATCTTTGAAGGTTAAGGATTTTTTTCTGTCTCTTAGTACAATGCTTTGAAGGTATAGATTCTAAATATAAATATATGTCTCTTTTGCTGCTAAACCTATTTAAAAGGGCTTTACTTAACCTGAAGATGTGTTTAGTCCATAGGGGATGCTTGTTGGGTAACTGTTTTGTGCCTAACATTATGCAGTAGCAACACAGGGGAAATAAAAGGCTGTTGTTATGTTTGCACTTAAAGTGTCCTTAAAGAAAGTGAACACATGCTCTTTCAGCTATATTTTACAAGAAGCTGCTTATATGTAGTTTTTCAAGAGAAAAAATATGAGCTATATATGCATTGTGATTTTCTTTCAGCCAGACTGACATCTCATATGCTATGCATAGACTGATGGATAGACAAACATGTATAAGAACATTCCAAGGGTATTCTTGAACTTTTCCCTGTTCCCTTCTCTCATGTTTCTAAACTATTCTTAATCTTACTCCATCCCATTTGACCCTAAACTCTTGGCAGCCTGTGTTTGATCCCACCTCTGGCAATTAAGAGTTGGTGTTTGTATTGGTCTCAGTAAGGTTAGCTTTACAGCTCTTCCTAAGAGATTTTGACTGTCTCCTGGGCAGATTGCCACAGATAGTACAGCCCATCCTAATCCTAGCTTTTCATAACTTGGCTGATACCTCAGCCAGACTGGCCCTGGAATTGTAATGGGACACTGCATCTCTTTCAGTATTGCACAGTATTCATTTCTCCTGCTCCTCTTTGTGTTCCATATAGATAAATAAGAGCCTCTGCTTAGAAAAATACTGTGATAATAGTTCAAAATAACTATATATACTTTTTAAGTAAAAAGCTAGTTGGGAGTTTATTTGGTTATTGAAAACAGAGTTCATACACAGCAAGTGAGAGGACAGCACTCTTGTTTCATGTTGCATTGCAGTTGTTTTATGATACTGTGCAAAGTCTTATTTTTGCCAAACAAAGAAAATCATCAGGCCTCTCTGCACTTAGCACCAATTAAACTGAGCATATTCAGTTCCATTATTACTGAAGAAAAGTGAGCCTACTGTTTTTGACAGGGAGCTGGCCCCTTTCTGAGATCACATAAGCATGTTGTGCAGCCACCTGTTATAAGAGCCCGTAAATTGGCTAACAATTATTAACCAGCCTTTCTCCATCAAAGGGCTTAGAATAAGATGGTAATTATGAACAGAAAAGTTAAGCAACAGATTAATTCTCAGATCTGTTATCAACCATAGTCAATGTCACCATATATAAAACAGACATTCAAAAACCATTTCTCTCCTCTCTTTGCATTAATAAGTCTTATGTTTAAGGACCACCAGCTTATTTCCTATAAAAATTTTCTACCTATATTGACATCACCATAACCTGTAAAGACAGAACAGTTGATCTTATATATCTATTTAAAAATAAGAACACAGAGGCACAAGAAGTAGTCAACATCTTACTTAACATCAGACTGAAGGAGGCCAGAAAGGAGAAGCAGCAGACTGGCCCAATGGGAACTGCCATAGTTTTGGCACCTGCTTTGATGTGAACATATTGTGTGACATTGAACATGTGACCCAAACTCACTAAACCACAGTTTTGTCAGTTGAATGGGATTTTAAAAAACTATCATAACATGGTTAAAAATATCAAAGAACATGCTTAGTCCATAGGGGATTTTGCTAGCACAAAATAAGTTATAAATAAATGCTAACTATTCCTATTGAACTTTTTTGGACTTAAATTGCTTGGAGTCGATCCTGGAAACATAAGTCAGTAGATACGAGTATTGAAGTAGAAAGGGATACTTTAACCAGTCAAGGTTAACAATTATATCCAGGAAGTATAATGCCACTGGGGCTGGGAATTATAGAGTATAATTTGGGAGTAAAGGCCAAAATAATTGTTAAGGACAGATGCAAAGATGAGTGCTACAGAAAAATCTCTGCAAAAGTGATTTTGTGGCTGGCAATGTAACCAAGGATACTTCTCTGGAAAAAAAGACCGGCTTCTTCTACAAATGCTATCATTTACTCAAAATCATCTGGTTTTATGGAATTTAAAGATGATTATATTATCAAAGGGATTATCTGCTTTGTGCCGAGTGGTTCATGTCAATAAAATTCATCTAATTTTACCACAACTCTGTGAGGCATTACATCTTTTATACAGATAAGGAAAGTGAAGCTTATAGGGATTAAATGTCCCCTTTATGGTTTTATGGTTTGTAAAAGTCAGAGGCAAGGAAACCCAGGTCCATTTAACTTGAAAACTCAACTTCTCTCCCTCCTATCATATTTCCTCCCCCAAGAACAAGAAACTCACCAACAAAAAACACATCTACATTCTGGGGTTTGTTTTTGTTTGGTTTGGTTTGTTTTTTTGAGACAGGGTCTTACTCTGTTGCCTAGGTTGGAGTGTAGTAGTACAATCATGGCTTACTGCAGCCTCGACCACCTGGGCTCAGGTAATCCTCCTGCCTTACCTCTGGAATAGCTGTAACTACAGGTGTGTGCCAGCAAGCCCAGCTATTTTTTTTAACTTTTTGTAGAGACAGGGTCTTGCTACATTACCTAGGGTGGTCCCAAATCCCTAGGCTCAAGAGATCCTCTTGCCTCGGTCTCCCAAAGTATTGGGATTACAGGTGTGAGCCACTGTGCCCAGCCTACATTCTGTTTAGGAAGGAAACAAGATAATTTAAAAAATGATTGTGTTTCTTCAGAGAATAGTTCACACACACACACACACACACACACACAGATATCATAGTATTTGCTTACCATACTCCCACAGAAAAGGAGAAAATGGAAAATAAGTTCGTAAATTATGAGAAAACAGACGATGGGGCTAAACTTTTAAACACTTTTATTTGTTGTAACTTTGTTGTCATCTTATGATGATAAAGAGGGTCACTAACGTGTTTCCTATCTAGATGTTTCTAACTGATGTGGAGTTATGTTTCTTAAATATTTTTCTCATAAGACATTTTATAATAACATCATCCATCATGAAATTATGAACTCTATGAACTATTCATAATATGTATTCCAGTTTTCTTTTCCAGAACAAGTTCAAGGAAATTCAGGTTTAGATTTTCTCTGAGGAAAAAAATGAAAAATGGATTGTGCAGTTTTCTGCATCTCCTTATGAAATTCTTTGCTTCTATTGAAAGAGTTGTAATCCATCACTTAAAAAGTATTTATTGAGAAACTACTGTTTTCAAGTCACTACACTAACCACCACTTGGAAAGAGGGGGAAAAATGAAGGGGAAAGATGACAGGTTCTTGGTCTTTAATAGAAATAAAATCTGATTTAAAAGCCAACACAAAGGAATCGTCATGACCACTAAAGCTATGCAGGAAATAGATTGCTTTTCTATACACCAGTGTTCCTGATCCTCTGTCCTGATTTTCCTTCCTCCCCTAAGACTAATAATACCTCCTAACATAAAATGTGACATAATGCCTCTATGGGACAGTGCAAAACTTCTGATGTTTAGGTATTTTTACAGAGGGCCAATTTTCAAAGAACACTAATGCCTTCTTAACGGTTTTTTCCAAGCTTTTGTGAGCACTTACTGTTCTCCAGGCATTTATCTAGGAAATTTCACAACCACTATCATACTTATTTTCATAGTGTCTTGATATTACTATAATAACCTCCATTTCACAAATGAAGAAGTGAATAATCAGAAATATAAAATATATTGCCCAAGATCATGCCACTAGTTCATGCTAAAACCAAGATGTAAATATAGGACTTCAAAAGAAATTCTAAGTTCAGTGCTTTTTTCACTGTACTACTTTGTATTTAAAGACAAATAATTGGCCTCATGTCCCCAACTGGGTCCTCCAGGAAGCTCACTACATGATGGAGATTAGTGACTTTGAAAATTATTAGGGAACACCCTCAGAATCAACACAATTAGTAGTAGGGAAGGAAGCTGGGGAAGTTGAGCAGTGATGTACTCAAAACAAGACCTCAGACAACAAGAATTTGAACTAGCACATTTGCACAGTTTTGGATGTGTGCCACCTCAGAAGGAGGGTTTAAATGTGTACAAAGTGACTCTCTTTAGTGAGATCGTTCCCAGAGAAGACTAATGCTTGAGAGGTATCAACTGCCTCCCAGCAGGAGGAGGAAAATCCTTTAGTCTTAAATGGGGATTTGGGTGGCAAAGAACAGCATTCACATCTTAGAGCTTTTTGCATCAGACTTGAAAACTAATTCTTGGATGTCTTTCAATTAATTCATCAAACTGTTCACCATGGATTTTTCAGAAGCATGCTCAATTAGAGTCCCGGGAATGCAGCGATATAATGTGAATTTTTAGTCTTTACACAAGTATTCATCACAATGTCCAAGTCCATAAGCTTCCCTCTTAATCGAGGAAGATATATGAGGGAGGCCTTGGGTTAGCTGACCCTGATTTATATTACATGGGATCTAAAAAAGGCCACCATATTGGATTTTTCACTTTTTCCTTGAAGGCTCTATTTTATGCAAAAATTACTTAATACATAAGCAAATCATACTGAGATTCTGCTACGAACAGTGAAGGCAAAAACCTTTGTATGCAGGTTCTCACATTTCCTGCAATATTTTTATTTGTCCACCATTTTAAAATCGCATTACTCCTTCTGATATAGAATCTCCAATCACCAAGTAGAAGTTGAATATTGTATTTGATGAAATTGCTGACAATCAATGCTAACCACAAGAAAGATCTTCTTCTTCTAGTAGATATAGAATGAAGATTCCTCCCCCTAATCTATTTCATTATTGTTAAATTCTTATTAGTTTCTTATCAAAGCAAGTTTAGTACTCTCTCATGGGAAGTATTCTGACATTTTAAAACACTACTGCTTTTTAGTAATTTGGGTGCAAGTAAAGGTTGTTTTAGTTAAGTGATTTTTTTGAGTACAGGTAATCTATAAAGAGCTCAGCATTGGCCGGGCACCATGGCTCACGCTTGTAATCCCAGCACTGTGGGAGGCCAAGGTGGGTGGACCATGAGGTCAGGAGTTCAAGACCAACCTGGCCAACACAGTGAAACCGTGTCTCTACTAAAAATACAAAAATTAGCTGGGCGTGGTGGCAGGCACCTGTAATCCCAGCTACTTGGGAGGCTGACTCAGGAGAATCCCTGGAACCTGGGAGATGGAAGTTGCAGTGAGCCAAGATTGCACCACTGCACTCTAGCCTAGGCAACAAAGCCAGACTCTGTCTCAAAAAAAAAAAAAAGGAGTTCAGCATTTTTTCCAACTTTCCCTAAATTATCTAAATATGCAATGTTTCAAGTCAATTATCTCAGAGCTAAATGAATGAAGCTGAATGAAAACCAGGTAGCTTCAAGAAATCTTTATAATCCTGTTGTCTACTACAAATTGCACAAATTGCCCTTCATTATCTGAACAATATCTTTTAGTAGTCACAGTGAAATCTCTGTCCATACTTGCACATTTACAATGCATTCATTCCTTCCAAAGGTCAGAAATCCTGATTTTTATTCTGTTTATTTTCACACCATCAAAGACTACTATATAAGAGTGGTCTCAAAAGTGATGTGTACACAACAAATGTGTGTATACAGAGTAATGCTGGAAATATAAAAAGAAAGTATCAAGACTTCCATTTAAAAATAATATATAGTATATTTAGTACTAGTAACAGCACCCCCTCACTCAGTCCAGAGAATAGACTGGAGAGTGGCAGAGCCAGGGAAGGAGGGTCGACAGTAGTGCTCTCACATATTACATAGCAAGTGCTCAGACAGGTGTATTTACAGATCCTGTGCCTAGTTTAAACAAAACTAACCCTTGCACAATAGATGAGTGCTTTAAAAAGATAACTATTGGATACTGGGCTTAATACCTAGGTGATAAATAATCTGTACAACAAACCCCTGTAACATGAGTTTACCTATGTAACAAATCTTCACAAGTACCCTGAATCTAAGATAAAAGTTAAAGAGAGACCAAGCCCGCCACTAAAAAATATTCTTGCAAAGAAACAGCTGATTAAAGAACATGCTAATATTGCAAACTTTTCTAACATAAAACACATCTTAACAATTTTTTGCAATATTTAAAATTATGCATCTTAATCCACTAATTTTTAAATATCCGCTAACCATAATGATACATTTTTAAATACATCTTTTGAGATTCCTTGTTTATCAGCAAAGCACAACAATCTACATATCACTGAGAAATGTCTTTCTGCTGTGGCCAAAGTGACCAAAACAACAAAAATAAATTGATATTGGTAATCAACATTCATTCTGCTAGCAAATACTCCTTGAAAATGCAGAGAGAGACTGTGAAAGATTTTAGAAAACAGGTATTGGAATCAGTTACGCAATATGGGAGGATTGCTATACAGTAGAGTCAAGGCACAAATATTTCTACCATGCTCAGCTTATAGTATTTACTAGATTCTTTTTAATGATAAAACATACATAAAACTATAATTTTTGAGTCATTAAAGGACAGATGTCCTGCAGAAGATATGCTCTCAATACTAAATGACTTATTTTTATATCACTGTAATTTATGAAACAAAAAAATGCTGCATAAATTAACCCCTAGCATAGTAGATACTTTGTCTAGAATTCTGGGAGTAGGTCATAGAAATATTCAAACATATGCAATTCAATCACTGCACCATTTGTCGAACAATGCAAGCCATTGCAAAAATAAACTGAAGCAAAATTGCACAAAGTGCTACAGCTTGTCATTCATCAGATTAAGCTTATTTTTAAATGAGACCTTCAAATAAAAATGTATCTTTACAATAGATAATGAAATGTGGAAGGACTATGAAAATCTCTTGTTCCAAAGAGAGGTTTCCTTGTTGACATGTGGCAAATATAAGAGTTGCAGAAATTCAAGAAAACTTGTATGTTTTTTCCTTAAAAAATAGAAGTGTTCCAGCTTTGCTTTCCTTCTGTCATGTAGAGAGACTGTTTACATAATACATACAATTAAAACAAACATATTTAATTTGTCCTTTATAGGTAAAGGTAACATTTTTACAATAAATGGGAAAGTAATTGTTTTATGAAAGAAAACTGAGAAATGGAAAGAACATTGAAAATAAGTGTTTGAAATTATTTTCCTCATTATTTCTTTTCCTGAAAATAATGAGTGTCACATAAAAATTCCTCTACACTCTTAAAATACTGTTAACAGAATCTTCCAAATACAGTTTGGAAAAGTTTTGAACCTATTTGTTTAAAAATAATAATAAATGCAACACCTCTTCCATTCACTTGCAAGAACAACCTACTTACATCAAGGAGATGGAATTTTTTTTTTTTGAGATGGAGTCTTGCTCTGTTGCCCAAGCTGAAGTGCAATGGCATGATCTCAGCTCACTATAACCTCCTCCTCGCGGGTTCAAGCAATCTGTCTCAGCCTCTCAAGAAGCTAGAAATACAGGTGCACGCCTCCATACCCAGCTAATTTTTGTATTTTTAGTAGAGATGGGGTTCCACCATGTTGGCCAGGCTTGTCTCGAACTCCTGACCTCAAGTGATCTCAGCCTCCCAAAGAGCTGGGATTACAGACGCGAGCCACAGCACCCAGCCCAAGGAAATAGAAATTTACTAGTAGTGTTTTAAAAATCAAAATTTTGCATAATCCATGAATGGACGCTATTGATTTAGTAAGCACAGCCAGTGCAAACCACTTACATTTTCATTTATGGTTTTCTCTGCAGTGACATCTTTAGCTGTGAATGCCATTTGAAGTATTATTGAAACAAACTAAATAAACTAACCAAATATCACTTTATGTATTCACAATGTGTTAAACCAGGACTTTTTTTAAATAATGAAGAATATTTATTCACATCACTCAAAATATTGTTTTTGGCACTAATAATGAAATATATTATCTTTAAATTAATGTTTATTCCACCTTTATTTTATGTTTAAAATTCATTCCTATATGTTTTATGGCATATATATTAGTATTTGTACATTTTATATAAATATGTAAATATTCACATATTATAGGTGAAAGCTTAAACATTTTTACTGAGGAAGGTCTGAAATCCAAAAAGATTGGTGATGATGTTTTATTCATCTTTCTAATTGAGGCCTCTGCTGCATGTTCTTTCTAGATGTTCATGTTTTTGACTAGCAGGTGTTGATATCTGGAAGTGTGGCTGCATTTTGCCTCCAGACAGTGGGGACGTCTTACCTCACTCAACAGGAAAAGCATTCCACACTCTTCCACAAGTTAAATAAATGACAAAGACTTGAGTCTGTTCACTTGGCAAAAACAAAAACCAAAACAAAAAAACAGGGAGGTTAAAGATAGTGACCTGGCAGTGCATTTTTGCATTCATATTTATTAACTGGGTTTTAGGAAGAACAGCAGTCTTATTGAACTGCAGGAGATTGCTGAGGGAAAGAGGACACCAAAATACCATGCTTTTAGACCACTTGATTACTGAGGTGGGCTTGTGGCAGTAGAATGAGTATGTGCTAAGGAGCAACAGATACTTGCCTTCCAATCCTATTGGTAGTGACCTTGTGCAAGTCAAACAACAGCTCAATGCCTCAGGCAATTAATCTATAAAATACCCGCAATGATGCCCAAACCACAAGATGACTATAAGAATTACAGAAAGTGGTACAAAGAAAGCATCTATCATTCTGAGGTAACTTACAGACTGAATTTAGGAAAATATAAGCATCCTCAAAATAAAGGGTAACAGGATGATTTGCTGTTTCCTACTTTGGATCAAGGGCAAGAGTTCATTTCAGTATCCAGGGCATTCTCATACTCTCGCTTGATCTTTCTGTCTCTCTTTCTGTCTTTTTCTTTCTCTTTCATATCTATCTCTCTGTCTACACACATATATAGTTTTTCTGAGATATAACTGACATGCAAATCACTCGTACTTAAAATGTACAATCTTTTGACTTTTGAATTTATGTATACATTCATGAAACCATCACAATAAAATTAATAAATATATCCATCACTCCTCCAAATTTTCTAATGCCTATTTGTAATACTTCCTTCTCCCAGTCCCTGCCCATCACCAGGGAATCATCTATTTGCTTTCTGTCACTATAAATTATTTTGTATTTTCTAGAATTTTATGAAAATTGAATATGTAATACGAAACCATTTTGTGTGTCTTATTTTACTCAGCGTAATTGTTTTGAGATTCATGCATGCTATTGTTCATTCCTTTTCATTGCTGAGTAGTGCTCCATTATATAGACATACCATAATTTGTTCATTGACCAGTTGATATTTATTTGGATTGTTTCCAGATGTGGGCTATTACCAATAAAGCTATAATGAACATTCTTGTACAAGCTTTGTGTGGATATACTCTTTTACTTTGATTGGAGTGAAATGGGTCAGAGTAAAATGACTGGGTCAGACGGTAGGTATATATTTATCTTTTAAGAAATCACAAATTGTTTCCAATGTGGATGTATCATTTTATATTACCACCATCAGTGTATGAGAGTTCCAATTGCTCAATCTCTGTTCCACAACACTTGATATGATCAGATATTTTAATTTTAGACACTGTCACTGTAATTTGCATTTCTGTACTAACTTTTGGTGTTAACACATCTTTTCCTCTGTTTATTTTCCATATGTTTATCTTCTTGGGTGAAGTGTCTATTCAAATCTTTTGTTACTTCTTTATCAAATTGTTTGATTTCTTATTGTAAGCGTTTAGTGTTCTTAAAGTATTCTGAATGCAAGTGCTTTACCTCATATGCAATTTGAAAATATTTTCTTTCAGTGTGTGACTTGTCTTTCAACAATGTCTTTCAAAGACCTTTATTTTTCATATAGGCATTTTGTTCCATAAATTTTCTGTTAAGTAATATTGCATTGCAAATATATTGACATACCTTGTCTTTTATTTTTTCTCCATTAAAATGCTCTGATTTCCTTTTTGATTTTTTTTGACCCATAGTTTACTTAGAATTGTTTTATTTCATTTTCAGATATTTGGGGATTTTCAGATATTTTTCTATTATTGTGGTCAGAGAAGATACTTTGTATGGCTTGAATCCTTTAAAGTTTATTGAGACTTGTTTTATGGCCTAAATATAATCTCTCTTGGTAGATGTTCTATATATGCTTGAAAAGAATGTGCATGGGGTTATTATTGAGTAGAGTGTTCTATAAATGTCAACTAAATCAAGTTGGGTGATAGTGTTATTCAAGTCTCCTATATCCTTACTGGTTTTCTGTCTACTTATTTTATCAAATATTATTTGATATATTATTGAGGAATGAATATAGAAATCTTTGATTATTGCCATGGATTTGTCTATTATTTCTATTTCAGTTGTACCAGTTTTGCTTAATGGGTTTCAAAACTCTTTTACTAGGTAGATAAACACTTAAGATTGTTAGGTCATCTTAATGAGTTGACACCTTTATCATTATGAAATGAACTTCTGTATCATTAATGATGTTATTTGCTCTGAAATACATTTTGTCTGATATGAATATACCTATCCCAGTTTTCTTTTATAAGTGTTAACTTAGTATATCTTTTACCATCCTTTGACCTTTAAACTATTTGTGGTTTAAATATCATATGTTCTCACTTATAAGTGGTAGCTAAATAATGAGTACACATGGACACGTAGGGTGGAACAACACATACTGGGGCCTGTAAAACTCTGAGGGTTGGGATGAAAAATAGCTAATGGATGCTGGGCTTAACACCTAGGTGATGGGATGATCTGTGCAGCAAATGGCATGCATTTATCTATGTAACTAACCTGCACATCCTGCACATGTACCCCTGAACTTAAAAGCTGAAAAAAAAAACTTACTTGTGGTTTTATATTTAAAGTGTGTTTCCTACATGCAGCATATGACTGCATCTTGCTTTTTTATCCAATTTGATAATCTCTACATTTTGGTTGGTGTTAAGAGTAGGAGTCAACAAACTCCAGCTCACTGGCTAAATCTGGCAGTGGTATGTATCCCTACGGCCTATGAACTAAAAATAGACTATCTTTTTAAGAGTTTGTTAAAAAGTAGAAAGAAGAATATGCAACAGAGATCACATAATGCCCACAAAGTCTAAATATTTACTACCTTGTCTTTTATAGAAGTTTGACCACTTCATTTATCATACCTGTTCTTTGTTCTCTTTTTTCTTCTTCCTTTGGATTATTTATTATGATTCCGTTTTATTGTCTTCTTGGCTAATCAGCTATAATTCTTTTTGTATGATTTTCGTGGTTGCTTTAGAATTTACAGTATACATATTTAACTTGTAATAGTCAATGCTCAAGTAATATTATACTTGATATATTCTAAGAGTCTTAAAATATTTCTCTCCTCTTAACCTGTTTGTTGTTATTGTCATGTACCTTATGTCTACATGTATTATAAATCTCACAATTGCCATTAGTTTTAATGTAAACAGTCATTTTTAAAGATATCTAAATAAGAAAATATATTTTCTGTTTATCCATGTACCTGACATTTTCATTCTATTCACCTTTAAGTAGATACAGATTCCCATCTGCTCTCATTTCCCTTCTGCAGCAGGGACTTACTTTAACATTTCTTGTAATTCATTCCTTCTAGTGGTGAATTCTTTTAGCACTTCTATGACTAAAATGTCTTTATGTTACCATCATTTTGAAGAAATAATTTCCCTGGGTATAGAATTCTAGGTCAATAGTTCTTATTTTTCAGTACTTTAAAGATCTTGCTCTACTGTCTTCTGATTGAATTGTTTCTAATGAAAAATCTGCTGTTATTCTTATTTTTGTTCTTCTGTGTATGATTTATTCCATCACCACCCTTCTTCCTCTGGCTGCTTTTATGATTTTATCTTCATCGCTGGTTTTGAGTGATGCGAGTATAATGAATCCTAGTGTACATTTAGCCATACTGCCATATTTCTGGCCTAGTTTTTTCATTTTAGTTCCATGTACCTGTGGGTTTGAAGTTTTCAGCAAATTTGGAAATATTTCAGTCATGATTTTCTCAATTAATGTTTCTGCCCTCTACCTTTAGGGATTCCAATTATGGGTACAGTTGTCCTTTGATATCCCTGGGGGATTGGTTCCAGGAGTCCCTCAGACACCCAGCTCCTACAAGGCTCAAGTCCCTTACATAAAATGGTGAAGTATTTGCATATTGCTGTCTTGTATACTTTAAATCATGTCTAGAATATTTGTAATACCTAATACAATGTAAATGCTATGTAAATACTTGTTATACTTTATTCTCTAGGGCAAGAGTCCCCAATCCCCAGGCCAGAGACAGCAATTGGGCTACCTGGCAGGAAGTGAGCAGGAGGCCAACAAGTATTACCACCTGAGCTCCACAGCAAGTGTTACCACCTGAGCTCTAATGGTGGCATTAGACTCTTATAGGAGTGCAAACACTATTGTGAACTGCACATGCAAGGGATCTAGGTTGCACACTCCTTATGAGTATGCAATGCCTGATAAACTGAGGTGGAACAGTTTCACCCAGAAACCATCCCACCTCCCCCAATCTGTGGGGAAAAAAATGTCTTCCATGAAAGTGGTCCTTGGTGCCAAAAAGGTTCAGGATCACTGGTCTAGGGACTAATCACAAGGAGAAAAAGTCTATACATATTGAGTACAGACACAACCATCCTTTTTTAAAAAATATTTTTTGTCTGTGGTTGGTTAAATCTATAGCTGCAGAGCTCACAGATACAGAGATCCCAATGTCTATTACTCTACTTGAAGTTGATAATTCATTTTTTAGTTAGGCAATTAGGCCATTCGGGTTCTATTCTCATGAATGAGATGAGTCCCTTTATACAAGGGATTGAATGGATAAGTTCAGCTTCTCCGGTCCTTCTATCTCTTCTGCCATGTGAAGACACAATATTCAAAGTGCCATTTTAGAAGCAGAGAATAGGGCCCTCACCAGACCCTGAACCTGCCAGCATCTTAACTTTGGAATTTTCAGCCTCCATATATGTGAAGAGTTAGATTCTTTTCTTCCTTCCTTTTCTTCTTTCTTTCATTCTGTTTTCTTTTGAGACAGGGTCTTGTTCTGTCACCCAGGCTGGAGTACAGTAGCATGATCATGGTTTACTGGAGCCTCGACTTCTTGGGCTCAAGTGATCCTCTCACTTCAGCTTCCCAAGAAGCTGGACAATAGGCACATGCTACCATGCTCAGCTAATTCTTTACTTTTTTGTAGAGACAGTCTCCCTATGTTGCTCAGGCTGGTCTCAAACACCTGGGCTCAAAAGTGATCCTCTCAGTCTATCAAGGTGCTGGGATTAAAGGTGTGAGCTCTTCTTTATAAATTACTCAGTATCAGATATTTTATTTTAGCAGCAAAAATGGACTGAGACCCTATATTTTCCCCTAGGAGGAACTGTTCAATAATTAAATGGTTATAACTGTGATTGGAAAGAATATACAGTATTTTTCATCATAGACATCATTTTATGTGTCTAAAATTTTCTTCTCTATATGTTTGATTTTGGAAATTTTTATGTGTTCCAATTCTTGGCATATTCAACTCTTCCTCTACTTAGTTGAACATATGTAATATAGTTATAACCACAGGTTTTCTACAAATTCTATCATCCATGTCATTTCTAGACCAGTTAGTATTAATTTTTCCCCTCAACATGAGTTGTATTTTCCTGCTTCTCTGCATATCTTTCAATTTTTTATTAAATGTTAGACACTGTGGATTTTACCTTTTTGAGTGATTAATATATTTGTATTCCCAACAACATCCTGGAACTGCATTCTAGGATGCAATTAAGTTACTTGGAAATAATTTGGTCCTTTCAAGTCTTGCTTTTACAGCTTTAAATCAAGACTCTTAAGGATCAAACTGGCTGATGTATTTTTAAAACAACATTCAAGAATATTTGTGATATATTATGAGTTTTATAAAATTGTGATTAATTTGGTTTCACTTCTGAAACAATTCTCTGGATTACCAGAGTTATTAGCCGTCTGTTTAACTCTCCTTTCTGATATTCTAACTTGCAAATTCTACCTGGTTTTAGCCTCCCTGATTTCAGTTCTGGCTCCTTAATGTACAATGACCACTAGCTCTGCCTGAGGTTCCCTTGCTGTGCTGTGACACAGAAACTCACACTACTTAGAAGGAGCAATCACAGTGCTCATTCCATTTGTTTATTGTCACTCAGGAATCACTCTCCTTTACTTGCTGATGTCTAATGCCTAAACAACTGTTTCTTCATAAAATTTGCCCAGTGTTTCAGTTGTATCAGGTGTGAGGCTAAATCTGGTCTTTGTTTTTTCATGTTTGCAATCTTTTCTCTATATGTAACTTTAGTTCTCGAAAAATGAAATTTAATTCTACTTTTCTCAATCAAACCAGCTCAAGGCCCATATAAGAGTTAATCAGGAGGAAAAAAAAGGACCTTCCTTCTTTTTTGTACTGCAAATTCCAAATGACAATGTATAAGCATAATCTAGTGAATAAACTTAAATACTCACAATAATAATACTCTTCATGCAGTCCCTGGTGTACATTTACTTAAAGTTCAGAGTTAAGCATTATAAAGGGTAAAACAATTCCTGCATTCTATGAGTTCAAATTGAAAAACAGCTTTGTAAAATTACTATACAAATTTAGATTACTGAAGGTTATGCAGTTATCTAGCCTTGTACTTTGTTTTATAAATGAAAAAATGAAACTCATAAAAGTTACAAATTTTTTTGTATAGTGGGAAAGTGCATTGGAAATTAATACCCAGACTCTTTTCCAATCCTGTCAATAACTAGCTGTGCTACTTTGAATAGATCTGGTAACTTTTATGAAATACATAACATATCTCAAAATAATAAAAGCTATTTACGACAAACCCACAGCCAGTATCATACTGAATGTGCAAAAACTGGAAGCATTCCCTTTGAAATCCGGCACTAGACAAGGATGCCCTCTCTCACCACTCCTATTCAATAAAGTATTGGAAGTTCTAGGCAGAGCAATTAGGCAAGAAAAAAATAAAGGGTATTCAATTAGGAAAAGAGGAAATCAAATTGTCTCTATTTGCAGATGACATGATTGTATATTTAGAAGATCCTATCATCTCAGCCCAAAATCTCCTTAAACCGATAAGCAACTTCAGAAAAGTCTCAGGTAAAAAATCAGTGTACAAAAATCACAAGTATTCCTATACACCAATAACAGACTAACAGAGAGCGAAATCGTGAGTGAACTCCCATTCACAATTGCTACAAAGAGAATAAAATACCTAGGAATACAACTAACAAAGGATGTAAAGGACCTCTTCAAGGAGAAGTACAAACCACTGCTCAAAGAAATAAAAGAGGACACAAACAGATAGAGAAACATTCCATGCTCATGGTTAGGAAGAATCAATATCGTGAAAATGGCCATACTACCCAAAGTAATTTATAGATTCAACGCTATCCCCATCAAGCTACCAATGACCTTCTTCACAGATCTGGAAAAAAACACCTTAAACTTCATGTGGAACCAAAACAGAGCCCGCATAGCCAAGACAATCCTAAGCAAAAAGAACAAAGCCAGAGGCATCACGCTACCTGATTTCAAACTATACTACAAAGATACAGTAATCAAAACAGTATGGTACTGGTACCAAAACAGAGATATAGACCAATGGAACAGAACAGAGGCCTCGGAGGAAATGCCACACATCTACAAACATCTGATCTTTCACAAACCTGACAAAAACAAGCAATGGGGAAAGGATTCCCTGTTTAATAAATGGTGTTGGGAAAACTGGCTAGCCATGTGCAGAAAGCAGAAACTGGACCCTTTCCTGACACCTTACACTAAAATTAACTCCAGATGGATTAAAGACTTAAGCATAAAACCTAACACCAAAAAAACCCTAGAAGAAAACCTAGGCAAAACCATTCAGGACATAGGCATAGGCAAGGACTTCATGACTAAAACACCAAAAGCATTGGCAACAAAAGCCAAAATAGACAAATGGGACCTAATTAAACTCCAGAGCTTCTGTAC